>JAOPSE010000849.1:0-268919 GCA_029449295.1 Zea luxurians | reverse complement strand
AATCAGTTTTATCTGATAGAAGCTTTTATTAATTATGGATATGTTGGTGTTTTTTTATTTTCATTTTTATTAGGTAAAATAGTGAAGGATATGATAAATACCAAAAATATTGCTATAATATGTATTATTCCCTTGCTTTTTTATAACCTCTTTAGCTCAGGATTGATAGGGAATCTATTAAGTAATGGTTATTTATTTTTTTATTTAATGGTGATATATGTGAGATTTAAGTAATTTTATAAAAAATACAAATGGGAAAAATATTATTAATTATATCAGTCATATTTTCTTTAAAAAACGTTTTCATTAAAAATACTGATGATGATACGAAAAATCTGCAGATATTGCTTAATCAAAAGAATATTGTAGAATTCCCGGCTAATACAACATATAAGATTAACGGTACCTTATACCTGAAGAATGGACAAAAAATTCTCGGAAATCATGCAACGATTATACAAACTGCTCCAGGAAAACCTATTTTCGATTGTGTAGGTAAAAAAGACATTTCAATTTCTCAAATAAATCTAAAGGGGTATGGAAACGACTATTCACCTACATCCTCATCTCCTTCAGTAGGAATATTGTGCTTTGGAGCTGAAAATGTAAGGATTTGTGAAAATAATTTTTACAATTTTTCATATTCTCCCGTTGCGGGATTAAGAAAAGTGAAAAATGTATTATTTGAAAATAATTATTGTGAAGGTATTGGTTTGAATAATCCTAAATATTATCAGAAAGATGTTACAGGAGTTACATTGGGTGGAGAAGATATTCGTATTTTGAATAACCGGATTACAAATAGTTCACAAGGTATTATGATTGCTGAAGGAAGCAAAAATATAACGATAAAAGATAATCAAATCTATAATTTACCTTTAGAACACGGAGTTTATGTAGATGCTTCAAGCTCAGATATTATTATCGAAAATAATAAAATAACAAAAGTTAATGGGTCTGGAATCAAAATACAAAATAGAAGTAAGAAGATCCTTCCTGGGACTTGTAAAAATATAGTGATAAAAAATAATACTGTTTCAGATACAGGGTTAGGAGATGGTATACTTGTTAATAACACTGAAGGGAATGAAGTGTATGCTGAAAATGTAACCATTACTGGAAATATCTTAAAAAATATAGGTCAGGATGGTATTAACCTAAGATTTTCAAAGACAACTAAGGTTTTAGATAATCAGATTATAGCGGCAAAAAGGTCAGGAATTTATTTGAAAGAAAATTATAATCTGACCATCTATAAAAATACAATACAAAATATACAGCAGAATGGAATTTTTGATGAAGGATCAGGAAATGACATAGTTGTGGATAGTAATACTATTACAGATGTTGGCCTGGCAGGGAATGACAAAAACGGTCTTAGCTCAGGTATATTTATTCAGGGTGGAAGTAACAGACAAATCGTCAATAATTATCTGAAAGGTAATCCAAATTATACTCAGTATTCTTTATATATTCCTGATGGAGATCAAAAAACCATTACCATAAAAAACAATAAATTTATTGGAGCGAGAGATTCAGGAGCAAGATTTTCTGAAGAAAAAGTAAAATTTAAAGAATTTAGTGGCAACCAGTTTGATTCTAGGGTAAGCGGATCAAAAATCATGAATCAACCTAAATAGTAATCAGTATAATTTGAGAGAAGATATAAAATAAAAATTTAAAACTACTAACTATGAAGTCAAGAAATTATTTATTATCAATCATTGGGGTCCTATTTTATACAGGTTTATCTTCACAAAGCGTTTTTATGGATAACACCTATGGGGCTGCTAATGGAAGACTGGAGTACTCACTGGCTCCCAGAACTAATGTAACCTATGAAAGCGAAAGCATATATCAGACACAGTTTTCTCCTTTTTTAGCAACTAATATTACTGATTTTTCAGGAAGAGTTCTGGCTAGAGATAACTTTGGTGGGTATTCTAATTTTAGACTGAAAAAATATAATGCGGAAGGAAAACTGGACTTAAGTTATGGGAACAACGGTTCTTCAGTGGCAGTATGTGATTGGGGGCAATCCAGTCATATTACAGCTGATGTTTTTTATAGTAATCATAATGATGAGAATTTTATAGCAGGACTGGTCACTCCTAATGGTCTGGATGAATATCGTATAGGCAAATTTTCGGCTGATGGAAATACATTAACAAATGTCGGTTATTCTTTATTCATTCCTAATTATACATTTCAAGTTTTAAATATTAAAGTGCTGGCCGATAACTCAGCCTATATGTATATTGAAGGTCAGGATTTTCAATTGGGAATTATTAAGTTCAATGCAGGAGGTATACTAGACACTTCATTTAATGGAACGGGAAAGAAAATTTATACTCATAACAGACCGGGAGATTATACTTCCAGTGTGACAATAGATGATAATAATAACTATTATATTACAACTTCAAATTTTAATAAAGACGAAAGGATACATGATGTTTTTATAAGGAAGTTTAATGCTGACGGTTCAATCGATACTTCTTTTGGAATTAATGGAATCTCAAAACAGGCACCGGAACCTAACAAACGTTTTACTGCTAAAAGTATTGCCGTAACACCGGATAATAAAATTCTGGTACTTATCAAAGGTTATAGTCCAATAAGAAATATTTTGATGAGACTGAACAGTGATGGTAGCTTAGATACAAGTTTTGGGCAAAATGGGTATAAAAACCTTACAGGTCTTGAAACTTTTAACAGCAGAACAATGAAGATCATTAATAATAAAATCTATCTTGTTGGAGATAACAATAAGAGTGGGACATTTAATTATATGCCTATGATTGCCAAATTAGATATCAATGGAAATTTGGATACTTCTTTGAATAATGTAGGAACAATGACGCAAACAGTTTATAATGGCTATGATGCTAAATTTCAAGATATTGTTTTGCAACCAACAACTAATAAACTTCTTGTTTTTGGTGAGTCCAATACACCGGATGGAAAACTTGCAAGAGTTGTTTTCAGGTTAACGGATGAAGGCTTTTTGGGAATTAAGGATAATATAAAGAAAGAAGAAGAATTAAAAATTTATCCAAATCCTGTTAAGGATGTTATTAGTTTTAACAATCATTCGATGATTAAAGTAAATAACGAATTTACTATATATGATGTAGCTGGAAATAATATTCTGAAAGGTAAGTTAAATCAATCAATGAAGATTGATGTCTCACACTTACCAAAAGGAGTTTATATGATTAATATTCAGCAAAAAACAATTAAGTTTATAAAAGGTTAACCTGCGTTTATAAATTTAAATATAAGGGAGATGTAATATACAATGGGATTTTGAGAAATGTTTAAGATACCAAGGTTATATTTCAGAACCAAGCCAGGCAGGAAGATAAAGTAATGAAACTTAAATAAAATATTTAAATTGGGAAATAGAAAATCACTGTTATTATTTGCAGATTATTTTGATGCAACAACAGCAACCCGAAGAGTGGTAAATGCCTTAAATGAGAATTTTGATGAATTAGAATTTGTTTATTGGGCCAGATTAGGATATGAAAGAGATGTTAATGAGGTAATTTTCAAAAATATTCCTAAAAAAGTATATAAAGAAACAGCACCGCCGAGAAGTCTTGGGGTATTGGTTCAGTTCATCAAATATCAAATTTGGTTATTAAAAACGTTGTTGCAGAAAAAGCCAAATATGGTTATTGCATTTACTTTTTATACAATTTTTCCTGCATTATTTTATCGTCTGTTTATTAACAGAAAAGCAAAAGTTATCTACGATCCGAGAGATTATGTTGCGGTTTCATATCGTGTGAATATCGTCATTTCTTCTGTGATCAGGTTTTTAGATAATTTATGTATGAAATTTGCAGACTTTGTCATTTTCCCGGATAAACAATACTTTTCCCATTACGGAATGTTTAAACTTTCTGAAAACAAATATTTTGTTTTACCCAATTCTGCAGAAGACGTATATGATCAATTAGAAAACATTGATCTCAGAGCATTATATAATATTCCTGTTGAAAAACCGTTGATTCCCATACTTGGTTATTTTTCTGAAACAAGAGGTAAAGACCTATTATTTAAGGCTATTGAAGATGATAATTTATCTGAATTTCATTTTGTTTTCGCAGGAGATTTAAGGGATGAAAGTGAAATCAAATTTTTGAGTAACAAAACTAATGTCACCTTCTTACCCAAGGTCCCTTACCTCCATGCACTAAAAATGATTCAAAATCATTGGTTGTTCCTCAGCTTTATGATCCTAAGTTATTAAACAATGTGTATGCCTTCCCGACTAAGTATTTTGATTGCCTGATGGTGGGCACACCTATGATCGTGAGCCTAGGCCAAAAAGATGTATGGGAAGAAATAAAACAATATAATTTCGGTTTTGGTATAGAATATGATGATTATGATAGCTTTGTGAACATATTAAAAAAATTATCGACAAAAGAAATTGTAATTGATGAGAAACATCTTAGAACATTCTTTTTGAAGAATTACGATTATAACCTGTATAAGCTAAAATTGGCAAATGTATATAAGGATATGTATGATAATATTCGTCTATAATTTTTTTAAAATAAAAAAGCAAAAAAACCTTACAAATCGATCAAAAAAAATTAATAGAAATAGTTCTAATAATTATTTAACTTTGCAATTAAAATTCATAAAATGAGTGAAAATAGAAATCCACAAGTTTGCGTAAATTGTATTATGGATACCACAGATGAAACGATTATATTCGATGAAAAAGGGGTATGTGATTATTGTGGAAATTATTATAATAATATTTTACCAAACTGGCACCCTGATGAGCAGGGGGAGCAGGAAATTCAAAAAGTAATAGATAAGATCAAAGCAGAAGGCAAAGGAAAAGATTATGATTGTATCATAGGTATTTCCGGAGGCTTAGACAGCTCATACCTAGTTTATCTTGCTGTCGAAAAGTGGGGGCTGAGACCAATGCTTTATCACGTAGATGCCGGCTGGAACTCTGATGTTTCAACAAATAATATTAAGAATCTTGTTGATGGTCTAGGATTGGATCTTTACACAGATGTTATCAACTGGGAAGAGATGAAGGATCTTCAAAGAGCTTTTATCAAATCTCAGGTGCCGGATATTGATACTCCTCAGGATCTTGTATTTTTCTCATCACTTTATAATTACTGTGCAAAAAATGGGATTAAATATATCTTAACCGGAGGTAATTTTTCGACTGAATGTGTAAGAGAGCCACTTCACTGGGGGGCTTATTATCAGACAGATATGAAATACGTTAATGATATTCATAAAAAGTTCGGGGAAAGAAAATTAAAAACATTCCCTAGATGTGATATTTTTAAATATAAAATTCAATATAGACTGATTAATGGTGTAAGAGTAGTAAAACCTCTTGATCATACAAGATTCATCAAAAAAGAAGCTGAAGATTTATTAGAAGAAAAATTCGGATGGCAGAGATATCAGCATAAACACCACGAATCAAGGTTTACAAGATTCTATGAAGCATTTTGGTTACCAAGAAAATTCGGATTTGACAAAAGAAAAAATCACTTGTCAAGCTTAGTTCTCACTGGACAGTTAACAAGAGAAGCTGCTTTAGATAGAGTATCAAGATCAGAACTACCTGAAGATGAATTAATGAAGGAGTTTGAATATGTAGCAAAAAAGCTTGATTTTACCGTTGATGAACTTTGGGGGTATTTTAATGGTCCGAATAAAACATTTAAGGACTATAAAAATAATTACAAACTTATTCAGTTAGGAACCAAAATAATGCAAATATTAGGCTTGGAAAAAAGAGCATTTAAATAATAATATGGTTACAATCATTGATTACGGCGTTGGAAATATTAACGCCTTTTTGAATATATATAAGCAACTTAATATTGCTGCAAGTATAGCAAAGACAGTTGAAGATCTTAGCGGAGCTACCAAGCTCATTCTTCCAGGCGTTGGTCATTTTGATTATGCAATGCAGAGGTTTACAGAATCTGGTATGAAAGATAAAGTAAATGACCTAGTTGTTAATCAAAAAGTTCCCGTAGTAGGGGTTTGCGTAGGAATGCAAATGATGGCTAAAGGAAGTGATGAAGGAAGTCTGCCAGGATTAGGATGGATAGATGCTTATGTTCATAAATTTGACGCATCTCAGGTCTCTGCAAAATTGCCATTGCCTCATATGGGATGGAATGATATTAAGATTGTAAAAGACACTCCACTTCTTAAAGATCTAGAAACAGATCCTAGATATTACTTTTTACACAGCTATTATTTTAAATGTAATAATGAAAATGATTCTATTGCAGAAACAAATTATGGAATCAATTTTACAAGCGCAGTGAACCATGACAATATTTTTGGTGCACAATTCCATCCGGAAAAAAGTCACCATTTTGGAATTCAACTATTAAAGAACTTCGCAGAAAAATGTTAAGACCAAGAATTATACCCTGCCTTTTGGTTCATGATAAAGGATTAGTAAAAACGGAGCATTTCAAGAACCCAAGATATTTGGGGGATCCTATGAACGCTGTAAGAATTTTTAACGAAAAGGAAGTTGATGAACTTATTATTTTAGATATTGATGCTACCGCGGAAGGTAGAGGACCCGATTTTAAAATGATTGAACATTGGGCTGAGGAATGTAGAATGCCATTGTGCTATGGAGGTGGAGTAACAACAGTTGAGCAGGCACAAAGAATTTTTTCTTTAGGTGTTGAAAAGATTGCGTTCAGTGCCGGAGCGATTATCAACCCTGATATTATAAAAGAAATATCGGAAAAAGTGGGGAGCCAAAGTGTCGTTGTAGTGCTTGATGTTAAAAAGAAAATGTTTGGAGGTTATGAAGTGTATACGCATAATGGAAAGAAATCTACAGGAAAATCACCTTTCGAACTTATTAAAAAGTTTGAACAGCTAGGTGCCGGAGAGATCGTTATTAATTCTATTGATAAAGATGGCGAGATGAAGGGGTATGATATGAAGCTTATTGAAGCTTCAAGAAAAGAAACTACATTGCCGCTTACAGCCATTGGGGGTGCTGGTAGAATGGAAGATATAGGTGAACTTATAAATAAATTTGGTATTATAGGTGCTGCAGCAGGTAGTTTATTTGTTTTTAAGGGTAAATTAAAAGCCGTTTTAATTAACTATCCTAATTTTACTGATAAAGAAAGTCTAATTAAAAAGTATTTTTAATTAATGTGCGGTATCGCTGGTTTCATAAATAAAAATTCTACTCTGATATCAAAAGAATCCTTGAAGAAGATGACAGATAAAATGTCACATAGAGGTCCTGATGCGGAAGGTTTTTTTATACATAAAAATATGGGATTGGGGCATAGGAGACTATCTATTATTGATATCAGTGAGGCCGCAAATCAACCTTTTTTCTGGAAAGATAAACAAGTTCTTGTTTTTAACGGTGCTATATATAATTACTTAGAAATAAAAGAAGAGCTTATACAAAACAATTATACCTTTAGAACAAATTCAGATACAGAAGTTTTAATTGCTGCTTATGATTTCTGGGGTAAGGATTGTGTACAAAAGTTTAACGGAATGTGGGCTTTTGCTATTTATGATTCTGAAAATAATACTCTGTTTTGTTCAAGAGATCGTTTTGGAGTGAAACCATTCTATTATTACGTAGACGATGAGAAATTTCTTTTTGCTTCGGAGATAAAACCTATTTTAGAAATTGAAAAGGTAGAAAAAGCCAACCTTCAGGTACTTTTACAGTATTTGATCTTTAACATGCCATACGAAACCAGTGAAACTTTTTTTGATAAAATATTAAAATTGCCTGGTGCTCATAATCTTATTTATGATTTAAATACTAATGAATTTTCTGTTTACAGATATTATGATATTCTTTACAAAGAAGAGATTAATCAATTAAATGAAAAAGAATCTATAGACCTTTTTGAAAAAGAATTTACTAATGCAGTAACGTTAAGGCTACGCTCAGATGTAAAAATAGGATCGGCCTTAAGTGGTGGATTAGATAGTTCTTATGTGGTTTCAATAGCCTCAAAAATATTTAAAGACTTAAATAGCTGCGAGAATTTCACGGCGGTTACTGTGGGATCAATAGATAATGATAATGATGAAAGTGAATTAGCTAAAGTAATTACTTCCAGGCTAGGTGTAAATCATGATATTGTAACTCCTAAATCGGATGAATTTGAAAGTACGTTCGAAGAGGTAATTATGAAACATGAAGAACCCTTTGGTGGGATTTCTGTTTATATGCAGAAGTTTTTAATGAAAGAAGCAAATAAATTGGGAATTAAGGTATTCTTAGGTGGACAAGGTGCAGATGAAGTTCTACTTGGGTACAGCAAATATACTGCGGGTTATTTAAGAAGTCATAACCTAATGGATAAGATTTGGTTTCTAAAAAATGTAAGAAGTCACTATAATATTTCAATGATGAAAGCTGTGGCAATTTATTTTTACTATTCAAATTCTTTTGTCAACAAACTCTTTTTTAAAATAAAAGGAAGAATATTAAAAGGCAAATATTATAATAAAATAAATTTTTCAAAAGCACAAGATCTTAGAAAATCATATAAAAACATATTTGAACTTCAAAAGCAAGAACTATTTTATAGCCATTTACCAGAACTTTTAAAGTGGGAAGACAAAAACTCTATGGCCTATTCAGTAGAATCAAGATTACCTTTTCTCGATTATAAATTAATTGAAACATGCCTTTCCATTAATAACAACTATAAAATTGGAGAAGGCTGGTCAAAATATATTCTTAGAAAAAATTTAGAAAAATTTTTACCGGATGAAATCGTTTACAATAAACGTAAAATAGGTTTCGAACCTCCAATAAAATACTGGTGGCCAAGATCTGAGCATATTTTGGAGGTTATTAACAACTCTAAAATTATTAAAGAAATTTCAAAAAGGAAATTTAAATTTATAGCAGATAGAGAGTTAGAGTGGAGGCTTTATAACATCGCAGTTTGGGAAAAACTGTATAATATTAAAATATAATAAACGCATATGCAGATAAAAGATAAAACACTTCTTATTACAGGAGGAACAGGTTCATTTGGAACAGCAGTCTTAAGAAAATTCATACATACAGATCATTTCAAAGAGATTCGTATTTTTTCCAGAGATGAGAAGAAACAGGATGATATGAGAAATCAATTTAAAAATGATAAATTGAAGTTTTATATCGGTGATGTAAGGGATTTTAACAGTATAGAACCTGCTATGAGAGGAGTAGACTATGTTTTTCATGCAGCAGCACTGAAGCAAGTTCCATCTTGTGAGTTTTTTCCGATGCAGGCTGTAAAAACCAATGTTGAAGGAACCCAAAATGTTATAGAAGCTGCTGCCAAAAATAAGGTTAAAAAAGTTATTTGCTTAAGCACAGATAAAGCTGCTTATCCTATTAATGCTATGGGAATCTCCAAAGCAATGATGGAAAAAGTAGCAGTGGCTGCTTCCAGAAACCTGGAAGAAACGGTCGTGTGTTTAACCAGATATGGAAATGTAATGGCCTCGAGAGGATCTGTTATTCCTTTATTTATCAAACAGATTAAAGATGGAGGAGAAATTACCATTACAGACCCCAATATGACCCGTTTTTTAATGTCTCTTGAAGAAGCTGTTGATTTGGTGTTATTCGCATTTGAACATGGCAATCCCGGAGATTTATTTGTAAATAAAGCACCGGCAGGAACAATTGGTGATCTGGCTCAGGCATTGAAAGAAATGTTTAAAGCAGATAACCCGGTAAAAATAATCGGTACAAGACATGGTGAAAAACTGTATGAAACGCTGTGTACCCGTGAAGAAATGATCAAAGCTGAAGATATGGGGGATTTCTATAGAATTCCTGCGGATAATAGGGATTTGAACTACGCCCAATATTTTTCAGAAGGAGTTGAGGATATCTCCAAAATAGAAGATTATCATTCTCATAATACAGAACAACAAGACGTAGAGGGAATGAAAAAATTATTATTAAAGCTCCCTTTGATCAGAAAAGAAGTTCTGGGGGAAGATGTAATGCAATATCCGGATTAAAAAATATATGGATAAACCAATCATTTTTGAAGGAGGAGAACATTCTGATGAAAGAGGTAGTCTCTTATTCAATAATAATTTTGATGCTTCTGAAATCAAAAGAATGTACTGTATAGAAAATACAGATACCGAATTTATCAGAGGATGGACAGGTCATAAAATTGAACAACGATGGTTTTCTGCCCTTCAGGGAAGTTTTTTAATAAGATTAATTAAAATAGACAATTGGGAAACACCTCCACAAAATTCCGGAATTTTAGAATTTAAACTAAAAGCTGGAGGTTTAGACGTACTTCATATTCCAAGAGGGTATGCAAGCGCTATTCAAGCTCAAGAAAAACAATCCAGATTGTTGGTGATGGCAGATCATTTTTTAGGTGAAATAGCTGATGAATATCGTTTCCCTATAGATTATTTTGAAAACTTATAATATGAAAAAAATTGGAATTACAGGTCAGAACGGCTTTGTAGGATCTCATTTATATAACACCTTAGGATTGAGTCCTGAGAAATTTGAAAGGATTAATTTTGAAAGATCATTTTTTGATGATCCACAAAAATTAGATGATTTTGTGAAACAGTGTGATGTCATTGTACATTTAGCTGCCATGAATCGTCATCCCGATCCTGAAGTTATTTTTAATAATAATATAGATTTAGTTAAAAATCTGATTGCTTCATTAGACAGAATAGGTTCAAAAGCACATGTACTTTTTTCATCTTCATCACAGGAAGAGAAAGATAACTTATATGGGAGATCAAAAAAAGAAGGAAGAGAGCTTTTGTCAGATTGGGCAAAAAAAGCCGGAGGTACATTCACGGGGATGATTATTCCGAATGTTTTCGGTCCTTTTGGTAAACCTAATTATAATTCCTTTATTGCAACTTTTTGCCATAAATTAACCCATGGTGAGGTTCCCCATATTGATAATGATGGTGAGGTTAAACTCATTTATGCAGCAGAACTTGTGCAGGAGATAATTAATCAAATTGAAAAATCAGAAACACAAGAGTTGTATGAAGTTCCACACACTTCTGTAAACAAAGTTTCAGAAGTTCTGGAAAAGCTTAACAATTATAAAACGTTGTATTTTGAAAATGGAGAAATTCCTGAGCTAACTTCTACATTTGATTTAAATTTGTTCAATACCTTCAGATGTTATTTTGATATTAAAGAACATTATCCCGTAAAATTCACACAACATATTGATCCGAGAGGAGCATTTGTTGAAGTCATTCGTTTAGGTATTGGAGGGCAGTGCTCTTTTTCTACCACTGTTCCTGGAATCACTAGAGGAAATCATTTCCATACAAGAAAAATTGAAAGATTTGCAGTAATAAAAGGAAAAGCTTTAATACAGCTGAGAAAGATTGATACGGATGAAGTACTCGACTTTTATTTAGATGGGAATGAGCCTGCGTATGTTGATATGCCAATTTGGTATACCCATAATATAAAAATATCGGAGAAGAAGAGCTGTTTACCATTTTTTGGATTAATGAACCATTTAATCCCGAAGATGCAGATACCTATTTTCTAAATGTGTAAACATGGAAATACTAAAGAAGTATAACATAGAATTTCTTTTCCTCTTTTTTTTAACCTTCGGATATATTTTTGTTTATTCATTAGCAATGCCTTTAGGGACTTCAAATAAGTATTTTGCCGTTCCTTTTCGAATGCTTATGGCATTGGTAAGCATCTACATTATTTACAAAAATTTTGACAACTTAAAAAAAAGAAAGACGACAGTTCTTTTTGTTATACTTTTTTGGTTATTTTATTTAATTAAGGCAATTTATAGCTTTAAAAAAGATACCTATTTACCAGAAGTGATGAAAACCGAATATGAGGTTTATATTCGTATTGTGTTTTCAAATCTGCTTCCCTATATAGCTGTTTTAAGTATCAATTTTTCAAAAGAGACTGCTGTAAAACTGAACAGGCTGATCTTTAATTTTTTATTAGTTATTCTTGCATTAAGTTGCCTGTACACTATATTTGTCTGGAATATATATCATCAGTCAAGTGGTATATTCACGAGCCACTATATAAGTATGGGGCACTATGGGTTATCATTGATGATCATTTCCATATTTAGTTATTTTCAAATGCCACAAAAGCCTCTAAAGCCGATTCTGGGAATTCTACTGGCAATCTTTACAATTATTACTTCTTCAGCAAGAAGCCCTATGCTGGCAGCATTTGTGATTCTGATTGCAATGGTATTGTATACAAACAAAGTAAAATACTGGATTGCATTACTATCAACCACATTATTATTTGTTATAGGTATTTATTTGTTAAGACAGACTTCAATATCTGATTTTGGCTTTATCAAAAGAATGTATGATGCTATTTTTGAAGGAAATGCCTATGGAAGATCCTATTATCTGACTAAAGGGTTGGATGTTTTTAAAAATAATATACTTTTTGGAGGACGTATTTTATTTGAAGACGCCATGTATCCCCATAATATTTTTGTTGAATTGTTGATGACTATGGGAGTGATAGGCCCCGTTTTATTTTGCTTATACTTTAAAGATCTGGTTAAATTTAAATTAAAATATATTCAAGAGAATATTAATTATTTACCGTTCTTTTTATTTTTCGTTCAGTATTTTATACTTGTTCAAACTTCTTACTGTATCTTTGCCAATATTGAATTTTGGTGCTTTTCAGCAGTAATTATATCTATAATTTTATTTTGTAATGATGAAGAAATTAAAAGTAATGACAGTCGTGGGTACGCGACCGGAAATCATTAGATTATCAAGAGTATTAACAGCTTTAGACGTTTCTGAAGCTATAGAACATATTATTGTCCATACCGGACAAAACTACGATTACGAACTTAACCAGATTTTCTTTGAAGACTTAGGACTAAGAAAGCCTGATTATTTTTTAGAAGCAGCAGGTAAGACTGCTACCGAAACGGTGGGAAATATTCTCATTAAAATAGATCCTCTTTTGGAAAGTCTGAAGCCGGATGCATTTTTGGTACTGGGAGATACCAATTCCTGTTTGTGTGCGATTCCTGCTAAAAAGCGTCAGATTCCTATTTTCCACATGGAAGCCGGAAACAGATGTTTTGATCAAAGGGTACCGGAAGAAACCAATCGTAAAATTGTAGACCATACAGCAGATATCAACCTGACATATTCTGATATTGCACGTGAATATCTCTTAAGAGAAGGGCTTCCCGCGGACAGAATTATCAAAACAGGTTCACCGATGTTTGAGGTGTTGAATCACTATTTGCCACAGATTGAAAGTTCTGATGTACTCTCTCGCTTAGATCTGGAAGAAAGAAAATATTTTGTGATCTCTTCACATCGTGAGGAAAATATCAATTCAGAAAAGAATTTTAGAGGTCTCATGGAATCTCTAAATGCCATTGCCGAAAAATATAAATATCCGGTTATCGTATCAACACATCCACGTACTCAAAATATGATTGATAAGATGCAGATTGAGATGCGCTCTGAAATCCAATTTTTAAAACCTCTTGGATTCCATGATTATAATGCATTACAAATGCGTTCTTTTGCAGTGCTTTCAGATTCAGGAACCATTTCAGAAGAATCATCAATCCTTAATTTCAGAGCTCTTAATATTCGTGAAGCTCATGAAAGACCAGAAGCAATGGAGGAAGCTTCTGTAATGATGGTAGGGCTTTCGCCGGAGAGAATCTTACAGGGGCTGGTTCAACTTCAGCAACAAAAAGTGGGAGAAGAAAGAAACTATAGACCAGTATCTGATTATTCTATGCCAAATGTTTCAGAAAAAATGGTAAGAATTATTTTAAGTTATACCGATTATATTAACAGAGTAGTTTGGAGCAAAAAATAATGAAAAATCTTTGGATTGCAACTGAACTCTTTTACCCCGAAGAAACTTCGACGTCTTTTATATTAACCAAAGTTGCCAATAAGCTTTCGGAAAAATATAATGTAAAAGTTATCTGCGGAGACCCAGTCTATGATAAACAAAAAAAGAGTGAAAATTTTACTTTGAATCCAAAGGTTCTTGTTCACAGAATAAAAAGTTTTGGAGGTGATAAAAATAGTTTATTAAGCAGATCCTTAAGGTTTGTTTTTTTAAGTTTATCCATCTTTTTTTACCTTTGGAAACATGTGAAAAAAGGGGAAAAGGTTTTTATTGTAACAAATCCAGCTCCCCTTATTTTGTTGATTTCAATGCTTAAAAAGTTTAGAAAGATTGAACTAATTATGCTCGTTCATGATGTTTTTCCTGAAAATACTGTTCCTGCCGGAATTGTTAAATCTGAAAAATCAGTTATTTATAAACTTCTCAGAAGTATTTTTGACCGGGCATATGCTAATGCTGATCAATTGATTACATTGGGACGAGATATGAATCAGGTTATTGAAGAAAAGATCAGAAAATATAAGAGTAAAGCAAAAATTGAAATTATTGAAAATTGGGGTGATACTGAATGTATTTATCCACTTTCAAAAAATGAAGTTTTTGCTAATAACTCTCCACTACATAATAAAATAATTTTTCAATACGCTGGAAATATTGGAAGAGTTCAGGGATTGATGGATTTACTGGAGATTATTAAAAGTGTAGAAAACCAAAGACTAGCATTTTATTTTGTTGGAGAAGGTGCTGTAAAACAAAGTATGATTGATTATGTTAAGGAAAATCAATTACAAAATGTTTATTTTGATGGTGCATACTCCAGAGAAGATCAGCTTTTAGTATTAAACAAGGCTGATGTTTCATTTGTAAGTTTGGCTTCGAAAATGTTTGGGTTGGGAGTACCCTCTAAAACGTATAATATTTTAGCCGCAGGAAAACCTATTTTATATATTGGTGAAAAAAATAGTGAAATTGATCTTCTTGTAAGAGAAGAAAGTATTGGTTATTCATTTCAACATTTTGAAAAGAAACAGCTTTTAGATTTTTTTAATTCCTTTGATGAACATTCAGTAATGGAATTGCAGCTGAAAAAAGAAAGAGCGAGAAAAGCTGCTGAAACAAAATTTTCGGAAGAAATTATATTAAACAAATTTTATAATATCATTTAAATGAAAGTGCTATTTACAGGAGCAAATGGCTTTTTAGGTAAGAATGTAATTCCTCTTCTTAGGGAAAAGCAGTTTGATGTAAAAACCTTTGGAACTTCTAATGCGGATTATATATTCAATATAGCCAATATCATTACTCCATTTGAAGAAAGGTTTGACATTATTTTTCATGCAGCTGGTAAAGCACATACTTTACCCAAAAATAAGGAGGAAGAAGATCTTTTTTATAAGGTAAATTTTGATGGGACAAAAAATATTTGTAATGCCCTGGAAAAAAACTTGCCTGAGTATTTTATTTTTATCAGTACAGTAGCGGTATATGGAAAGGATTTTGGTGAGAATATAAACGAAAATTCGGCTCTGGAGGGATATACTCCTTATGCTAAAAGTAAGATTATGGCAGAGGAATTCCTTATTAACTGGTGTAAAAAAAATAATGTAAAATTATTTATTCTCAGACCCTCATTGATCGCCGGACCTAATCCTCCTGGAAATCTGGGAGATATGATAGCTGCAGTAAGAAGTGGAAAATATTTTAATATAGCAGGAGGAACAGCTAGAAAAAGTATATTTTGGGTAGAGGATTTTGCAGGAATTGTAATTAATATGATCGGAAAAGAAGGGGGTATTTATAATGTTTGTGACGATAAAAATCCAAGCTTCAAAGAAATATCAGATAAGATTTCAGAAAAATTAAATAAAAAATCTCCTTTGAATATTCCTTACTTTGTTGCTCAATCATTAGCAAAAATAGGAGATCTATTAGGGGATAAAGCTCCTATTAATTCCTTAAGATTAAGAAAAATTACAGATTCGCTTACCTTTTCCAATGATAAAGTAAGAAAAGAATTAAATTTTAATCCTTCCAACGTAATGGAAAAATTTCAATTATAATATATATGGAGTTTTTAATTGTAACAGTTTTACTTTTTATATCGATTCTGATATACTTCAAAATTGCTGATAAATATAATATCATCGATAAGCCCAACCACAGAAGTGCCCATACACAGATTACTTTAAGAGGTGGTGGAATTATTTTTCCCATTGCTTTTATCATTTTTTGTCTGTTTAATTTTAATGAGACCATACAAAACTATTGGGCCTTTGGACTAGGGTTATTAGCCATATGTACAATCAGTTTTATTGATGACGTAGTTACCTTATCCAATAAGATCAGATTATCTGTACATCTGATTTCTGTAATTCTATTACTGTATTTTACCGGAGCTTTTGAGCTCATGCCTTTCTGGTCATGGCCAATACTGTTTGTCATTATCATTGGTACGCTGAATGCTTACAACTTTATGGATGGGATCAATGGAATGACGGGTGTTTACAGCCTTGTTACCCTTGCTTCTTTGGCTTACATCAATAAAGATGTCGTAGAGTTTACTGATCAAAACTTTATTTATTACCCAATATTGGCGTCACTCGTATTCTTGTTTTTTAATTTCAGAAAAAAAGCAAAATGTTTTGCCGGTGATGTGGGAAGTATGGGAATTGGGTTTTGGATTATTGGTCTTGTAACACTTCTGGTGATGAGAACCGGAGAATACAAATACATCCTTTTACTTTCCATCTACGGAATGGAGGTTGTGTTAACCATTATGGAAAGGCTGCTATTAAAGGAAAATATTTTTGAAGCACACAGAAGACATTTATACCAGCTATTTGCAAATGAAAGGAAAGTGTCTCATTTAGTTGTTAGTAGTGTTTATGCGGTTTTACAATTAATTGTGAATGTCTTTTTGATACACTCTGAGCTTCCTTTTTGGGCAGTGATCCTGATTATTTTTATTCCGTTGGGTGTTGTATATCTTGGATTAAAACTAAGTTTAAAAAGGCAATACGGATTATAACCTTGAACAAAATTTTAACATGAAAATAAAAGAAACTCCCTTAAAAGATTGCTACATTATAGAACCTACCATTTTTGAAGATGAGAGAGGTTACTTCTTTGAAAAATTTAACGAGAAGAAATTTGAAGAACTTACAGGAATGAATGGCCATTTCGTACAGGATAATATCTCAAAATCTTCTTATGGAGTATTAAGAGGATTGCATCTTCAAAAGGGAGAGCATGCACAGGCAAAACTGGTGTCATGTCTTGAAGGAAGCGTTTGGGATGTGGCAGTAGACCTTCGTGCGGATTCTCCAACCTACGGAAAATGGTTCGGCATTGAACTCACTGCAGAAAATAAACAACAGCTTTATATTCCAAGAGGGTTTGGACACGGTTTCTCAGTATTAAGTTCTCATGCTGTATTTTCTTATAAATGTGATAATTTTTACAATAAAGAATCAGAAGGGAGTGTAAAATTCAATGACCCGGATCTGGCAATCGATTGGAAAATCGAAGATGGAGATGCCATTCTTTCAGAAAAAGACATGAATGCGCCCAGCTTTAAAGAAAAGAACTTCTAAATTATATCTCTGAAAACCACTTTTATAAGGTGGTTTTTATTTTTTTAAGCCTAACTCTTCAATATTTTGTATCTTTGCAGACTCAAAATCAAAAAGATGCGTACAAAATCTGTAGGGAAAAAGAAAATCAATGTAGTCACTCTTGGATGTTCCAAGAATGTTTATGATTCTGAAGTATTAATGAGCCAGCTGAAAGCCAATGGCAAAGAAGTGGTTCACGAAGACCGTGGTGACATTGTAGTAATTAATACCTGCGGATTTATTGATAATGCTAAAGAAGAATCTATCAATACCATTCTCGATTATGTAGATGCTAAAAACAGAGGTGAGGTTGAAAAAGTATTCGTTACAGGATGTCTTTCCGAAAGATACAAACCGGATCTGATTAAAGAAATTCCGGATGTAGATCAATATTTTGGAACCAGAGATCTTCCGATTCTTTTGAAACACCTTGGAGCAGATTATAAACACGAATTGGTAGGAGAAAGGTTAACAACAACTCCTAAGCATTATGCCTATCTTAAAATTTCTGAAGGCTGTGACCGACCTTGTTCTTTCTGTGCCATTCCTTTGATGAGAGGAGGACACGTTTCCACTCCTATTGAAAAGCTGGTTTCCGAAGCTCAGAAATTGGCAAAAAAAGGAACCAAGGAATTGATTCTTATTGCTCAGGATCTTACCTATTATGGATTGGATATCTATAAAAAGCGTGCTTTAGGTGACTTACTGAAAGAATTGGTAAAAGTGGAAGGAGTAGAATGGATTCGCCTTCATTATGCTTTTCCAAGTGGATTCCCTGAAGATGTTCTGGATATTATCCGCGAAGAACCTAAAGTTTGTAATTATATTGATATTCCTCTTCAGCATATCAATTCCGATCTTTTAAAATCAATGAAAAGAGGAACTACGCATGAGAAGACAGATGCCCTTCTGGGGAAATTCAGGGAAAAAGTTCCTGATATGGCAATCAGAACAACATTGATCGTAGGATATCCCGGAGAAACAGAAGAACGATTCCAGGAACTTAAAGATTGGGTCAGAGAACAGAAATTCGACAGATTGGGATGCTTTACGTATTCTCATGAAGAAAATACAACGGCATATGTCCTGGAAGATGACATTCCTCAAGAAGTAAAAGAGGGTAGAGTAGAGGAGATTATGGAGTTGCAGTCTCAGATTTCATGGGAAAAAAATCAAGAGAAAATAGGTAAAATATTCAGATGTATTTTTGACCGCAAAGAAGGAAACTATTTTATAGGAAGAACAGAGTACGATTCACCGGATGTGGACAATACAGTTTTGGTATCGGCTGAAGATACTTATATCTCGATTGGAGAGTTCGCTGATGTTAAAATTACTTCAGCTGAAGAATTTGACTTATATGGAGAATTAGTATAATGCTAATCTGCTATTAATCAAAAGGTAAGAAAGTTTATTTTTAGAGCGTAAAATTAGAAATATTACGTAAATTTAAGATAAATATTTTAGGATAGATGTTTTTATATTCCTGTAATTCAGATATATACGTTTTTGAATATTAAGAATATTTAATTTTCTGTCATAAATTATACAAATTAAAAAATTATGTCTTAAATTTGCGCCAGAAGCAATGTTTTTTAAATCATATGCTTTCAATAAGTTATTGAGCAGAAATAGAGCTGAAAATTCAATTAACGTATATATTTTTTGGTTATATTAGCCTAATGATGCTTAATCACTAATTGATGTGTATTTTCCTTTTTGGAAATATTGATGAAAAATAATGTAATTAAAATCTTTAAAAACTTATGAAAAAATTTTTATTATCAGCAACTATGCTGGTTTGCCTTTCGGCACTTTCCCAGGCTCAGCAAGGGCGTGTGGGGATTAACACAACCACTCCCGCCTCAACTTTAGATGTAGTAGGAACTCCTGCTGATGCAACTAGACCTGACGCCTTATTAGTCCCTCGTTTAACTGAAGATCAACTAGCAGCTAAAAACAATGTTTATACTGCTGACCAGAACGGTGCACTTGTTTACGTTACTGCTGTGGATGGTACAACTACCACTAAAACTGTAAATGTAACTGCCGTTGGATTCTATTATTACGATTCTGCTTCTTCTACATGGAAAACTGTTGGAGGTTCTTCTGTTCCAAATTTCCAGGTTCAGAAAGGTAGAATTCATAATACCAATACTGCGATTGCATGGGCTCCTGATGATTATTCTGTGGTAGCAACAGCAATGGGTGGTACCAGTTTATTAAAGTTACCGGATGCGACAACGCTTCCTTTAAATTCAGTAAGATGTGTATCTGCTAACGGACCTGGTAACATTGGTTGGGATACTACTGCTGTAGCCGGACCTACTAGACCTATTGGTGGTTTCCCATCTACAATTACTTCTGCCGGATCTTTTTGTTTCATTACAGTTGATCAAGTGGGAACAAAGGTATGGGGTATACTTACTGGTAGATAATAGAATTTAACTGTAACTTTTAACAATAAGCAAATGAAAAAAATAATATTAGCACTTTTTGTAACAGCAGGTACATATGCAAGTGCACAGGTTTTATCCAATGGGGCTATCATTAACCAATTCCCGAATGAGAACATCTTCTTAGATGCTTCTACTAACAATAATTCAACTGTTAATGATGGAAAAGGATTACTATTCCCGTCAACAGATTTAACACAGTTTACTTTTAAAACATCAAGTTTAGATGGAATCAATTTCCCGTCAGCTTATGATGGTATGGTAGTTTATAATACTTCTACTGGTAATACAGTTGCTGGTAATGGAGTCGTAACTGCTGTAACACCTGGTTTCTACTATTTCTCCAATCCAGGACAGTCTACAACGGTTGCTGCAGGTAGATGGCTGCCACTTGGTGGAGGCAATGCTAACGCAGGTAGAGTAAATATTTTACCAGATGAAACTCTTACAAATACATCTATAAACGGAATAAATGTATATGCCAGAAAAGGAACATTCAAAGCTAGTGGTACTTCTACTGCACCTTTAAGCTATGGTAATGCCATAGTTATCCCGCCAGCAGGAAGTTTATATAGCATAACTATTTATCAGGCAGGAACTAATAATGTGTATGCAAATAGTGTTTATTCTTATGACAAAGCTACAGGAAACTTTATTACAGGTTCTCCAAACATGTCAGTAGTATACCCTGCGGGTGACTACGATTATGTTGTACAATATGCTAAACCATAAATTGTAAAAAAATATTTATAGAAAACCAATGATTCCCTCATTGGTTTTTTATTTTTAGGGAATGTTCGAAGATCGGTTGGCTTCAAAAAGCTAGAGGACATTTTAATTTTATACCTAGCTACAAAAGGCAAACAATGATAAAAAATCAAAGCCTCCTCATTTATTTTTTTAATAAGATGTCTTTTATGTTTGCTCTCAATTTTTGTGTTTGGTCTCAAAAAAATCTATATTATTGTATGAAAATTGTTTTCAGCTTGCAAATTAAAACTAATAACCTATACTAAATGTACTACGGTGTATTACCTGAATTATTAACAGGTTTTCTTCATTTGAAAGATCATATGACAGAAGAGGGGGGAATTCTGTAAATAGTCAGAAAACGGATCAATTTTTGATTGTAAAAAATAAGATCATTTTGACTTAAAAAATTAACGTTATTTAACTTATTGTTTTTCAGTTGTTTATAAAAGTTAATTTTTGAAATTATGCATTAAGTAGTTAATTATGTTAACTTTTAATGCCTTTTTTTAACACTTTTTAACAATACCCTTTAAAATCCCTATTCATAGGGTGTTGCATGATTGTTTAAGATATTTTTAAGGTTTTGTTAACTGTTTTTAACAGTTGGAGTAGGGAGTTAAGAAGATTCCTGATACATTTGCTCCGTCAAAACCAATAAAAGTTCAACATGATGAAAAGATTCATTCTCGTAATCATAATGATGATTTCAACCCTGGGTATTTATTCATTTGCGAGTAATGCCTTAGATGCGAAAAAAACAAGTTATGCATCGTACTACCACGATAAATTTAACGGTAGAAAAACTGCTAGCGGAGAGATCTTTGATAACTCAAAGTTCACTGCAGCAAACAGAACGCTTCCATTTGGAACAAACGTTAAGGTAACAAACCTTAGAAATGGTAAAGAGGTAATAGTGAGAATTAATGACAGAGGGCCTTTCCATTCATCAAGATCTTTAGACATGTCTAAAGCAGCGTTCGATGAGATCGGAGATATCAATCGTGGTACAATTCCGGTCGAATATGAAATTGTCGATTAATTTTATGATTTAAATTAAAAAAAGCCAGCTGATTTCAGCTGGCTTTTGTGTTATCGTAATAGCACCTTATTAGATGTCCAGTTCCAATAAAGCAGGACAATGATCGGAATGGACTGCTTCTTTTAAAATAGCCGCTCTATTAAGCTTGTCTTTTAAACTGTAAGAAGCGAAATTATAATCCAATCTCCAGCCTTTGTTTCTTTCCCTTGAGTTTTGTCTGTAGCTCCACCATGTATAATTATCGGGTTCATTGTTGAAGAACCTGAAACTGTCAATCAGTTCACATTCATTAATGAAGCTGGTCATCCATTCTCTTTCCATAGGTAGAAACCCTGAAACATTTTTTAAGCCCACCGGATTGTGAATATCTATAGCCTCGTGACAGATATTAAAATCACCGGATATAATCAGGTTAGGAATTTCTTTCTTTAAATTCTTGATATATTCAAGGAAATCACGGCAAAACTGCATTTTAAAATCCAGCCTTTCTATATTGGATGCTGAAGGGACATAGACTGAAATTGCAGAATATCCGTCAAAATCCGCGCGGATAATTCGTCCTTCATTATCATAGCTTTCGATACCGCAGCCATATTCAACATGATTAGGCTTTATTTTGGAGGCAATACCTACACCACTGTAACCTTTTCTTACTGCTGAATGCCAATAGCTATGATAGCCGAGCTTCTCAAGACTTTCAATATCGATCTGGTCGTTTCCGGCTTTGCTTTCCTGAATACAGATAATATCAGGATCAGCAGCCTGTAGCCATCCTAAAAAATCTTTTGTAAATGCAGCTCTGATTCCGTTGACATTGTATGTTATTAATCTCATGCGTTGTTTATAAAGAATTTAAAATTGTCGTTATATTGAGAAGGTAAAAATTCTGTGATTTCATAATCCGCTATATGAAATATATAAAATGGATCCTCACTGATGATTTGTTCAACTTCATTTTTAGATTGTGCATTGGCTATGATAATACCGCCTGTTCTTGGTTCCTTTCTCCCTGAAGCAATGAATGCTCCTGACTTGTAATATTTTGAAGGAATGCATTGTGAGCCACTATATGATGTTCTACACTTTCAATTGAGGTTTTATAAGTAAGCGAAATAATAAACATTATTTATTTTTTTACGAAGATATAAACTAAAAAAAAGAAGCGGAAAAAATCGACTGATTTTTTCCGCTTCTGAACCCAAAATTAAATAGACTATGAAAAAAACTACTTGGGTTCAAGAACACTGAAAGGAATGATACATTCTTCTAATGATATTCCTCCGTGCTGGTAAGTTTCTTTATAGTAATTTACAAAGTGATTATAATTTTTCGGATACGCCAGGAAAATATTGTTCTTAGCAAAAATATATTTGGAACTTAGATTTCCTTTCGGAAGGAAAAGTTTTTCAGGATTGGTGATTGCCCATACATCGCTGTCATCATAGGTTAAACTTTTACCTGTTTTGTATCTGATATTGGTTGATGTTTCTCTGTCTCCGACCACCTTGCTTGGCTTTTTAACGTAGACCGTTCCATGGTCTGTTGTGATTACAAGCTTATAACCGTTTTCTGCTGCAGTTTTAATGATTTTCAGAAGCGAAGAGTTTTCAAACCAGTTGAACGTAAGGGATCTGAAGGTTTTATCATCACGAATAAGCTGATCTACAATATGATTGTCTGTTTTTGCGTGAGAAAGAATGTCAATAAAGTTGTAGACAATAACCAAAAGATCGTTGTTTTTATGCTGATTAAAGTCATCGTAGATTTTTCTTTCAAAATCGGCATTCAATACTTTAAGATATTTCATGGATTTAGATCCAAGACCAATTCTTTTCATTTGATCCTCAAGAAAGTCGCGCTCAAACTCATTTTTATTTCCCTCTTCATTATCATTAAACCATTTATCAGGGAAACGTTTCTCAATTTCTGAAGGCATCAGCCCTGCAAAGAAAGAATTTCTGGCATATTGTGTTGCAGTAGGAAGGATACTATAATAATAGTCTTCAGATATTTTATTGTAGTATTTTGTAAATAGAGGTTCAATAACCTTCCATTGATCGTAGCGAAGATTATCAACCATCAATAAAAGAACCTTTTCTTTTTCAACTTCAGGTTTTACTTTTTCCTTGAAAAGGGTATGACTCATCAGAGGTTTATCAGAATCAACCAACCAGTCTGTATAATTTTTTTCAATAAACTTGGCAAACTGAATATTTGCTTCTTCCTTTTGAGACTGTAAAAGGTCCGCAAATTCATTATCAGCTACTTTATCGAATTTAATTTCCCAGCTAAGAATCTTTTTGTAATATTCTGCCCATTCCTGATAAGTTCTCAAGTAAGAAAGCTCCATAGAAAGGTTTCTGAATTCCTGCTGGTACTGCAAAATCGTCTTTTGTTCCACCAGATTATCCTGTTGAAGGTTTTTCTTTAATGAAAGTAATATCTGATTAGGATTTACAGGCTTTAGAATATAATCGGCGATCTGAGAACCAATGGCTTCTTCCATAATATGTTCTTCTTCGCTTTTGGTGACCATTACTATTTTCAGGGAATTGTCTTTTTCCTTTATCATAGGAATTGCTTCGAGCCCAGAAATACCAGGCATATTTTCGTCAATTAATGTTAAAGCAAACTTCTCTGAATCCATAAGTTCCAGAGCTTCATTAACATTATTAACCGGGGTTACCTGGTAACCCTTTTTTTCTAAAAATACGATATGAGGTTTAAGTAAATCTATTTCATCATCGATCCATAATATCTTTTCTGACATAATTTATTTTTTACATGGTTATTCTATCAAAATGTTGACCAAATCCTTTTAAAATCTCACAAAATCGAAAGATTAAAAGTTAAATATTAGTTAAATGAAAATCCCTTTTTGATATTTCATTTTTAGTAGGTTTAATTATTGGTTTTTATATACAGCAAAGCTCTTTCCAATACTTCATCTTTCCCCTCCTGAATACCTTTTACAGTAGGTTTGATAACAATATCAGGAATGATTCCTATTCTTTGTGTCTCTCTTCCATCAGGGTAATAAGCGCCCAGCCCTGAAAATCTGGTGTCGAGATCAGCAATTTTAAATGCTACAATATCTCCATTAGCTCCTGAGGTATTACTTCCTATGATTTTAGCCTTCGGATGTTGTTTTAACATCATGGTTGTAGTTTCCGCCTGGCTTTGTGTGCTTTCATTTACCAAAACGACAACTTCACCTTTATAGTATTCTTTATTTCTCCTTCCGATAATATTCTTCCTGATGTAAAATTTTCCAGGGTAATCTGCCTCCGGAAAAGTAAACATATAATAGGTGCTTATTTCAGGCAATATAATCTGACTAAGAGGTTCAATGGTCTGGTTGGGATAATTTCTAAGATCAAAAACAATGGCTTTGGTTGATTTTAAATTTTTATACATTTCATCCAGATCTCCCTTTTTTATAATTCCCATGTTGACATAGCCAATTTCCTTTCCAATGAATTGCCATTTTGGAGTTGCAGCTTTTTTATCCCTGATGATATCTTTCATAAAATAGGTCTTGGAATTGATGAGTAAATTCTGACCGTCCCTTTCAACCTTTACAGATATTGAATCCTGAGTTGTAGTAAGTAAAAAATCTTTGACCTTTTCTATTTTTCCCCACGAATTGGAAGCAGGGATATATTTCCCCAAGCTGTTTACCAATTGCGGTATTGTTTTTCCATTGATATCATAAATGACATCCCCTACCAATAAAGGTATTTTCTCTCCGGATTTATTGGAATTAATTTTTGTAACCACGAGTTTCCCTTCTGCATACGAGTATTCAACAGGAACTTTTCTATTTCCATATTGATTGAGGCTAATCTCTTTCGAAAAAAGATAAGCATGAGAATCATCTGTTTTTGTAACAAGTTCAGCGAGTGTCAGATGATAATTTTTATCATTGTCAACACTTAGGAATTTTGGAATCATTTCGGTTAAAACGGCATTCCAGTTCTGATCTGTTTCATATTTGTACGGGAAAAAATATTCCACATAATTCCAGTATCTGAATAACTCCAGTAAACTTATTTTTTGGGAGGTGAATTTCGATCCGTATGAATTCTCATTTCTAAAATATATTTTTCTTCCTCCTTGTCCCAGGTAATATGAACTTCCCAGATTTCTGTTGCTTTCAATATAATGAAGTTTTTTTGCCAGGTTTTTACTCATTAAATCGGGATTATCTATCCATGTCAAATCAAAATTCTTAAGAAAATATATTTTTTCATTCTTTTTTGAACATTGTATACATGTTTCGATAGTCCCAAGGCTGTCAATCCAGTTAGAGAACAAATCATTCAGCTGTTTTTTATCGCTGATGTTTTCAAGTTCACCAATCTTCTGGAAAAGTTGCTGATCCCAGTTCCGGTTTCCTTTGGCGACGTTGGGATGGTAGTATTTGAGAAACCCCCAGACTCTGCATAGAGATTCCAGTTTCTGAGTTTCAGACAAAACTTGTGCGGAAAAGTGTAAACTTAAAAATAGTAAAATGAAAAGAGAAAATTTTCTCATCAAAAAGGTTTGAGTTTTTCTCAAAGGTAAGTGATTAATGGTACAATAGCAAAGGTTTTTTGATGAATAATTTGGAGTGGTGAGGAAGCTGGAAGAGGGAGGCTGGAAGTTATGGTGTACAATGCATAATTAAAGTTTATTGATTTTTGAGGATAATTAAAATATGTGTTGAAACTTCTCTTATGGCAAACTAAAAGTAACTTCCAGTCTCCAGTTCCCGGCTTCCATCTTCATTCATACTAATTTAATCAATCCTCAAATTAAAAATCCCTAACTTTGTTTACTAATATTGACGTTTCAATGCAGAATAAGCTAAAAATCATCAACGATCCTGTTCACGGATTTATCAAGATTCCTCACGAAATTTTATTTGATATTATTGAACATCCTTACTTTCAAAGGTTAAGAAGGATTGGTCAAACCGGACTTCTGAATCTTATTTTTCCTGGAGCTACCCATACAAGGTTTCATCATGCCCTGGGAGCAATGCATCTGATGTTTACAGCATTGGAAACATTAAAGCAAAAAGGAGTCAGGATTTCAGAAGAGGAAGAAAAAGGTGCGATGCTTGCGATTTTAATGCATGATATTGGTCATGGACCGTTTTCTCATGCCCTTGAAAGTATGCTCATGGATGACTGGCATCACGAAAATCTTTCATTATTGTTGATGAATAAGCTGAATGAAGAGTTTCATGGACAACTGACAATGGCTATTGAAATGTTTCAGGGGAAATACCATAGGAAGTTTTTTAATCAGCTTATTTCTTCCCAACTGGATGTGGATCGGTTGGATTATCTGAAAAGAGATAGTTTTTTTACAGGCGTTTCGGAGGGGAATATTAATACGCAAAGGATTATCTCCATGATGAATGTTTGTGAAGAAGGCGAATTGGTTATCGATGCAAAAGGAATCTACTCCATAGAAAATTTCCTCACCGCCAGAATGTTTATGTATTGGCAGGTCTATTATCATAAAACCTCTGCGTTGGCAGAATTTCTTTTGGTGAAAATCCTTGAAAGGGCAAAATATCTTATTTCTCAGGGAGCGTACCTTCCTGCAACAGAAAATCTCAAGTATTTTTTATACCGTGGAAAAAGCTCGGCTACCGATGAGGATGTGCAAAGATTTACTCAGCTTGATGATAATGATGTCATTCAGGCCATGAAAGAATGGCAAAATTCTGATGACTTTGTATTATCATATTGGTGTAGATGTGTGATTCAGAGAAATTTGCCGAAAACAATTATTTCTCACATCCGTTTACTGCAGAAAACTATTGAAGAAAAAATAAAGAAAACAAATGAATTTTTCGGAATCGATAACGCAAGCTGAACTTGTTCATGAGATAAAAAGAAAACTTTACCATACGATACAGAAAAACAGCCCATCTATTTATTACAGAAAAACGGTAAGAAAATGAAGCTGCATGAGTCGGAAGACCAGCTTTTATCAGGCTTAATGGCCAATAAGACCTACACGCTACATCCTTATGTTTCCGAGAGATATTTCGCGCATTAGATTCTTAAAGAATATTAAAATTCACGATCTCAAATCAAAAAATGTTTGCAAATTATAGAATTTCTTATCTTTGCAGAATATGGAATTTACAGCTTCGCAAATTGCAAGTTTTATTCGACGGAAAAATAATAGGTGACGAGAATGCACTTATTACTGGGGTTTCACCAATTGAAAATGGCGAATCAGGGCATCTTTCTTTTATAGCACAAGATAGATTTTCTCATTATTTAGATACCTCAAAATGCTCCGTTATTATTGTTTCGGAAAAGCTTTTAGCTAAAGATAATTATAATCCTACCTTAATTGTTGTAAAGGATGCGTACCTTTCTTTTCAGATTCTGATGAATTTATATCAGGAGATGCAGGGAAGAAAAGAAGGCATTGAGGACGGTTCTTCTATTCATGATACGGCTGTTATAGGTGAGAAGACCTACATCGGAGCATTTACTTATGTTTCGGAAAAAGCTAAAATCGGAGAAGGAACCCAAATTTATCCTCATGTTTACATCGGAAAAGGCGTGAAAATTGGTAAAAACTGCAAAATAGACAGTGGAGCCAGAATTTATGACTACTGTATTATTGGAGATAATTGTGTTATTCATTCCAATACTGTAGTTGGTGGTGATGGGTTTGGTTTTCAACCCACTCCGGAAGGATTTAAGAAAATTCCACAGCTGGGGAATGTAATTATTGAAGATGATGTTGAAATTGGTTCCAACTGTAGTATCGACAGAGCTACAATAGGATCTACTATCATAGGAAAAGGAACAAAAATTGATAATCTGATCCAGATTGCTCACAACGTAAAAATAGGGCAGAATAATGTAATCGCAGCACAAGCCGGAATTGCAGGTTCTACCATTATCGGAGATTGGAATCAAATAGGAGGTCAGGTAGGAATCGTTGGACATATTAAGATCGGTAATCAGGTGAAAATTCAGGCTCAGAGCGGGGTGAATTCCAGTGTTAATGATAAAGAAACATTGTATGGCTCACCGGCAATCAGCTACAACGATTATCTGAGGAGTTATGTTCATTTTAGAAACTTTCCTGAAATTGTAAGCAGAATAAATAATCTTGAGAATACCTCAAAAGATAATACTAATGAGTGATATGCAAAAAACACTTCAGGAAGAGGTTACTCTTTCTGGAATTGGTCTTCATACTGGTAGAGAAGTAAAACTTACCATTAAACCTGCAAAAGAAAATACAGGTTTTGTATTTGTAAGAACAGATCTTGAGGGTAGCCCTCAGGTTGAGGCAGATGTAAATTATGTTGTAGCAACAGAAAGAGGAACAACATTAGAAAAACTGGGAGTAAAGATTACAACTTGTGAACATCTTTTAGCAGCCCTGGTAGGTTGTGATATTGATAACGCAGTGTTAGAAATGGATGCTTCTGAACCTCCGATTTTAGATGGATCTTCAAAATTCTTTGTTGAGGCTATCGAAAGTGTTGGAGTTGTTGATCAAAATGTGGCCAGAGAATATCTTGTTGTAAAAGAAGTTCTTACATACAGTGATCCCGCTACCGGTTCAGAGATCACGATTATCCCTTCAGATACTTACGAAGTAACAACAATGGTTGATTTTGGTACTAAAGTATTAGGAACCCAAAATGCCACTCTTAAAAATATTTCCGAATTTAAAGACGAAATCTCTTCTGCAAGAACGTTTAGCTTCCTGCACGAATTGGAAATGCTTTTAGATCACGGCTTAATCAAAGGAGGAGATATTTCCAATGCGATTGTGTACGTAGATAAAGATCTTACTCCGGAAACAACCGAAAAATTAAAGAAAGCCTTTGGAAAAGATAATGTTTCTATCAGACCCAACGGAATTCTTGATAATCTAAACTTAAACTATCCGAATGAAGCGGCAAGACATAAATTACTTGACGTAATTGGTGACTTAGCTTTAGCCGGAGTGAAAATAAAAGGTAAAGTTATTGCTAACAAACCTGGACATTACGTAAATACTCAATTTGCAAAGAAACTGAACCGTCAGTGGAAATTGCAAAAGAAAAAAAAATGTTCCGGATTTTGATTTAACTAAAGAACCCGTATTTGATATCAACGGAATCATGAAGCTAATGCCTCACAGACCACCGTTCCTATTGATTGATAAAGTTCTTGAACTTTCAGACTCACATGTTGTAGGATTAAAAAATGTAACAATGAATGAACCTTTCTTCGTTGGACATTTCCCTAAAGAGCCTGTAATGCCTGGAGTTCTTCAGGTTGAAGCTTTGGCTCAGACAGGTGGTATTTTAGTTCTGGCAAGTGTACCTGATCCTGAAAACTATTCTACTTATTTTATCAAAATTGATAAAGTGAAATTTAAGAGAAAAGTAATTCCTGGAGATACCCTTATCTTCAAAATTGAATTGATTGAGCCTATCAGAAGAGGAATCGTTCACATGCAGGGATACGGATATGTAGGAGACACAGTGGCAGTAGAAGCAGAGCTTATGGCTCAAGTTGCAAAAAATAAAGTTGATTAAATGATTCATCAATTAGCAGCCGTAGATAAACGTGCGAAAATCAGCAAAAATGTAATTGTAGAACCTTTTACTACAATTGCAGGGGACGTAGAAATTGGAGAAGGAACCTGGATAGGTCCAAATGTTACCATCATGGATGGAGCAAGAATAGGAAAAAACTGTAGGATTTTCCCTGGGACTGTAATCTCTGCAATTCCTCAGGATCTGAAATTTGATGGTGAAGATACCCAGGTAATTATCGGTGATGATACAACAATCAGAGAATGTGTTACGGTAAACAGGGGTACAAAAGCTTTAGGACATACCAAAATAGGAGCGAACTGTCTTATTATGGCGACTTCACACATTGCACATGACTGCGTAATTGGAGATCATGTTATCATTGTCAATGGTTGTGGTATTGCCGGGCATGTGGAGATTGGAGACTACACCGTAATGGGAGGTTTATCAGCTGTTCACCAATTTGGTAAAATTGGGAAACATGTCATGATTTCCGGAGGTACTCTGGTAAGAAAAGATATTCCACCTTATGTGAAAGTAGCAAGAGAACCTATGTCTTATGCCGGGATCAATTCTGTAGGGTTAAGAAGAAGAGGATTTACCAATGAAAAGATTTTCGAAATTCAAAAAATCTACAGAACGATTTTTCAAATGAAAATGAATGTTTCCCAGGCAATGGCACATATTGAAAAGGAAATGCTTCCTACTGCTGAAAGAGACGAAATTCTGCAATTTATCCAAAACTCTCCGAGAGGTATTGTAAAAGGATACGGAACAGGTAAAGAAAGCAATTAAGTAAAGCGGAATTGCAAATAATAAGTAAAAAGATAATATATATAAATTAATGGCAACAAGTAACGATATCAGAAAAGGGCTTTGCATTGAGTACAGCAATGATATTTATAAAGTAATCGAGTTCCTTCACGTAAAACCAGGAAAAGGACCTGCTTTCGTAAGAACAAAATTAAAATCAGTGACCAACGGTAAAGTAATTGATAATACTTTCTCTGCAGGACACAAAATTGAAGAAGTAAAAGTAATCACAAGAAAGTTCCAGTATCTTTATGATGATGAGAACGGATTCCACTTCATGAATAATGATGACTTCTCTCAATTATATTTAAACAAAGAAATGATTGAAAACTCTCAGTTTATGAAAGCTGGTGAAGAGGTAACCATCATTTTAAAAGAAGTTGATGAAACTCCACTTTCTGCAGAACTTCCACAATCTGTTTACCTTGATGTAATTGAAGCTGATCCGGGAGTAAAAGGAAATACAGCAACAAACGCCCTTAAAAACGCAATCGTTGAAACAGGAGCAAGAGTAATGGTTCCTTTGTTTATTGAGCCAGGTGACAGAATTAAAGTAAGCACTGAAGACGGTAGCTACTTAGAAAGAGTAAAAGAATAAATAAAATTTACATAAATTCGGTTTGCAATAGCAGTCCGAATTTTGTTTTATAAGAAAATCTATTGTTATGAGATTCCATTCTCCGCAAAAGCTTAAAACGATAGCTGATTTAATAGGCTCAAAATTTATTGGCCCCGAAGACTTTGAAGTATTGGGTTCCAACGAAATTCATATGGTAAAAGCCGGTGAAATTGTTTTTGTCAATCATCCTAAATATTATGACAAAGCATTAAACTCGCCTGCCACCATTATTTTAATTGATAAAGAAGTAGAATGTCCCGAAGGAAAAGCACTTCTTGTTTCTGATGATCCGTTCAGAGATTTTAATAAGATCAATACTCATTTTACGAGAATATATAATTTCACAGAAGAACTTCATGATGTTGAAATAGGGGAAGGTACCAGAATTCATTCATCCGCAGTGATCGGGAACAATGTGACGATTGGAAAAAATTGTCTTATATTTCCAAATGTTGTCATTGGTGATAGAACCGAAATAGGGGATAATGTAATTATTCAGTCCGGAACAGTCCTTGGCGGTGACGCCTTTTATTACAGAAAACTGGATGGAAACTTTGACCGTCTGATTTCTGTAGGAAATGTTGTTATCGAAAATAATGTTGAAATCGGAAACAACTGTACGATCGACAGAGGTGTTACTGATTCTACAGTAATCGGGTCAGGCTCTGTTCTGGATAATCAGATTCAGGTAGGGCATGATACGGTGATAGGAAAGAAATGTCTTATTGCTTCGCAAGTAGGAATTGCAGGATGTTGTATTATTGAGGATGAAGTTACCATCTGGGGACAGGCAGGTATTGCTTCCGGCTTGAGAATTGCCAAAGGAACAGTTCTTTTGGCTAAAGCAGGAGTCAACAGAGATCTTGAAAAAGGAACATATTTCGGAATCATTGCTGAGGACTTCCGTGGTTATTTGAAAAAGGAAGTAAAACTGAGAAATTTAAAATGAAGAAGTTAACAGTACTATTTCTTTTTATTTATGCCGTAAGTTTTGCCCAGAGATCAGATATCAAATCTAAAATTTTATTTAATGATAATAGACTTGTAGAAGCTGAAATTCCTTTCAGAACCAATATGTTTGAGAGTGATCTGATTGATGAGATAGCCGTAGCAGACAGGAAAATTAAAATTTTGGAAAATGGAAAAGCAATTAAATATCCAGCTTCTGAAATTCAAAAAATAGAATTTACGGATCTTAAAAATAACCCGAGAACGTTCATTTATTTTCCGGCAGAATCATCAAAAACTTTGGTTGAACTTCTATACGACGGTCAAAAAATAAAATGGGTGAGAGCATACAGACGTCACGGTTATGATGGGTCAACCCTCACTTCAGATGTTTTATTTAAAGGAAATATAAGACAGCCTTTAAATCTTTTTGTAAATAACAGAAAGAAATTAAAAGAATTAATGGCGGATAAACCAGAGCTGGAGACGATTATTGAAAATATAAATTATAACAGACTGAAGGATGAAGATTTGATCAATCTGTTGAAAAAATATGATGAATAAAATCAGATTCAAAAATTTTTTTAACGACAAATAATCATTATTTTTGTCTGACGTATAAACTGAAAATAAATAAATTAAAACAACAATAAAATGTCAATTTTAGTAAACAAAGATTCTAAAGTAATTGTACAAGGATTTACTGGAAACGAAGGTACTTTCCATGCAGGTCAGATGATTGAATACGGAACAAACGTAGTAGGTGGTGTTACCCCGGGAAAAGGTGGTAGCGAGCACTTAGGAAAACCAGTATTTAATACAGTAGCTGACGCTGTTGAAAAAGCAGGAGCTAATGTAAGTATTATCTTCGTACCACCGGCATTCGCAGCAGACGCTATTATGGAAGCTGCTGAAGCAGGTATCAAAGTAATTGTATGTATTACCGAAGGTATTCCTGTAGCTGATATGGTGAAAGTAAAATCTTACATCGCTGACAGAGACTGCAGACTAATCGGACCAAACTGCCCTGGAATCATTACTTCTGAAGAAGCTAAAATTGGTATTATGCCTGGATTCGTTTTCAAAAAAGGAAAAGTTGGAATCGTTTCAAAATCAGGAACCCTTACTTACGAAGCAGCTGATCAGGTAGTAAGAGCAGGTTACGGTATTTCTACAGCAATCGGTATCGGTGGTGACCCAATCATTGGTACAACCACAAGAGAAGCTTTAGAATTATTCATCAATGACCCGGAAACTGAAGCGGTTGTAATGATCGGTGAGATCGGTGGAGGTCTGGAAGCTGAAGCAGCAAGATGGTACAAAGCAAGCGGATCTACTAAGCCGGTTGTTGGTTTCATCGCTGGACAAACAGCTCCGAAAGGAAGAACAATGGGACACGCTGGTGCTATCGTAGGTGGTGCAGAAGATACAGCTCAGGCAAAAATGGAAATCATGAGAGAAAACGGCATCAACGTTGTTGATTCTCCTGCTGATATCGGTGCTACTGTAGCGAAAGTTCTAGGATAATATAAAACAAAACATATGAAAAAACTTTTATTAGCCTCAGCCTTAACTCTTTCTGCTTTGTCATTTGCGCAAGTTCAATGGAAAAGCACAAGATTCGGGGTTACGGCAGGCTTGAAACTACTCCAGAGTAGCCAATGCCCATAATCCTTCAGGCCCAAGATACACTTTTCAAGGTGGAGCTTTGGCTTTAATTCCCGTAGGAAAAAGCAATCAGTTCTTTATACAACCCGAAGTTTTATACTACGGTGCCGGAGAAACGGGTAAAGATAAAGATGCTAAAGGAAAAGATGGTTATGATGCAGTATATGCTAATAACTATCTGAGTGTTCCTCTTTATTTTAAAGGATATTTCTCGGAATCAGCATCAGAGTTCTTCGGAATGGCGGGACCAAGATTTAATTTTTTAGTTAATCAAAACGTTAAAAATGCTCCTGTAGGTAGACCTTACTATGATCCAGATGTTACTGATCCGGCTTATCCGGGAGTAGATGGTAAAGCAAAAAGCTTTAACTGGGGAATAGGACTAGGAGTTGGTTATAGCTATAAGAGACAATTGGAAGTAGCTGTGAAATATGATATTGGTCTTTCAGATACGTATCCTGGACTTGCAAAAGAAAAAGGAGGTACTGATAAGAAAAAATCAGAACAGGTACTTGCTCTTACAGTAAGCTACATATTCAAATAATAAATCATTTATTCAGAATACAAAATATCCCGGAAAGAAATTTCCGGGATATTTGTTTATATAGGATTTAAAAGTAATCTTACTTTTCCACTATTTTGTACTTTTTATTTACCCTTTAATCCACTTCCAGATTTCTTTTAAAGTAGCTTTATTCCCATACATCAGAATACCCACACGATAGATTTTTCCTGCCAGGAAAATCATGAAGATCGTTGTTTCCCAGTAACAGCACTATTGATAAGGCAATCTGCCATGCCGGCACTCCGAAAGGAATTCTTGCAATCATGGCAACCGGTGAAGTAAACGGGATAATCGATAGCCAGAAGCCCAACGGACCGTCAGGATTGTTCATTAATGAGAAACTTCCATACATCCCCAGCATCAGCGGTAAAACGGCAAATAAAGTGAATTGCTGGGTTTCTGTCTCATTGTCTACTGCGGAGCCTATTGCAGCATAGATCGAGCTGTAGAAAATATATCCCAAAAGGAAAAAAATGATGAATACAAAAATAATTAACGGGAAATTCATTTCCAGTAAGCTGTGAGAGATTTGAGTAGCCAGTTGTGAAACATCAAGTTTACTTGCCATCTGCTCATTTCCACCCGGAATATTTTTCGGTACCGGAGAAAAACCTGTATTTAAAACCAAAGCACCGATTACAGACATAGTAATCCAAATCAGGAACTGAGTGAGCGCCACTAATGTTACTCCCAGAATTTTACCCATCATCAGCTCAAAAGGCTTCACTGAAGAGATGATAATTTCTACAACACGGTTGTTCTTTTCTTCCAGAACACTTCGCATTACGCGTACACCGTAAATGATGATAAACATAAATGTAACATACATTAAGATCATACTAAGCCCGGTCTTTACTCCAAAAGCAAGATCTGAATCCTCTTTGTTGTTATCGGAAACATTAATAGTTTTAAGGCTGAACCCTTTGTCCAGGTCAATTAATTGAGATTCCTGGATCCCCAATTGCTTGATTTTTTCTTTCTTGATAACATTGCTGATATCTGAAACAATTTTCTGCTTCGTATCCAACCCTATTTTGCTGTTGACAATTAATCGGGTTCCGGTTTCAAGTTCCTCGAAATTCTGATTTTTCAATTCAGGTAAGATCAGAATACCAGCAATAGATTCATTGCTTTTCAGATTATTAATCTTCGACTTTTCGTCAGCCGCAGAAACAAAAGCATAATCAACCTTATCATTAGATTTAAACTGATTGGTAAACATTCCGCTCTTGTCTACAACCTCTATAATGCTGTGTGACTCATTCGCTTTAAACATAAGTCCGATTACCGCACCAAAAGCAACAATCAATACCGGAGCCAAAAGCGTCAATATAATGAAAGATTTTTTCTTAACCTGAGTAAGAAATTCCCTCTTTGTAATTAAAAAGATATTATTCATAAAAATTAAGAATGATTACTAACTGCATTAATAAACACTTCGTTCATGCTTGGAATTCTTTCGTCAAATGAGCGTACTTTACCAACATGTACAAGATCCAGAAGAATATGGTTCTGATCTGTTTCGTTTTTCAGGTCGAAAGAAATAAGATTATTTTCATCAGAAAAATTGAATATCTCATAGCGGCTTCTGAAACTCTCAAATTGCTCATTATTGATTTCTGAAAGGGTAATCCCAAATATATTTTTCTTGAATTTTTCTCTTACATCAAAGACTCTTCCGTCTATAATTTTTTTAGAATTGTTGATGAGCGCAACATAATCACACATTTCCTCCACACTTTCCATTCTGTGGGTTGAAAGGATAATGGTGGTGCCGTTGTTCTTAAGATCAATAATCTGATCTTTAATCAGGTTGGCATTTACAGGATCAAAACCTGAGAACGGCTCATCGAGGATCAGAAGATGTGGCCGGTGAAGTACTGTGACTACAAACTGAATCTTCTGTGCCATCCCTTTAGAAAGTTCAGATAGCTTTTTCTTCCACCACTGGTCGATATTAAGTTTATCAAACCATTTTTTGGCTTCATTCAGCGCATCAGTTTTATGCATTCCTTTAAGTTTCTGCAAAGTAAAGGATCTGATCACCTACAGTCATATTTTTATACAGGCCTCTCTCTTCCGGCATATATCCGATATCCTTAATATGTGTGGGATTCAGTTTTTCCCCATTAATGAAGATTTCTCCTGAGTCTGCCTGAGTAATTTGGTTGATAATACGGATAAAGGACGTCTTTCCGGCTCCGTTGGGTCCTAAAAGGCCATAAATGCTGCCTTTGGGAACGTGGATGCTGAAATCATCCAGGGCGACCTTTTTACCGGCATTATAGGTCTTTTTAATATGTTCAGCTTTTAACATTAAATGTTCTTTTACAATTAGTATAAAAAAGTCCTGAAAGTTACGGAATTATTAGAAGGAATTCATGTAAAAGAAAAAATCCTGATGATTATCAGGATTTTAATTTATTGTTTCACGATTTGAGTAACTTTTTGCGTATTGTCACTTAAAATATAGCGAATCAGATATTTTCCGGGTTTTAATTTTTCAATATTAATCTCTCCGGAATTCATATTGACTGTATAATTGGCGACCTGCATACCCAAAATTGAATAAAAAGTCACGCTTTTGATTCTTAAAGAAGAATCCTTTGCCTTAATGATAAGGAAATCCTTTGCAGGATTTGGATAGGCAAGCAATACACCATCATCAGCTTTCTGAGTGATGGATCCCGGCTCTTTTAGCTGAGCTTGCATATTGTTGGAAAACCCAACAAAAGTGCCTATAAATAAAATTAATAGTAAAAGTTTTTTCATCAAATTTATAATTTCTCGAATGTTATATAACAAATATAAAAAATTCTACAATCTCGTACAATACTTTTTTACAGAACTTGTAGTAAATTTGTAGAAACTTATTCAAAAAGTATTCCAAAATGATACATTCAAGAAATAGAAGACTTAGAGTTAATGAATCTATCAGAAGTTTGGTAAGAGAAACTATTCTTACAACTGATGATTTTGTAATGCCAATCTTCGTAATGGAGGGCGAAAACATGCAGGAGGCGATCCCGTCGATGCCGGGGATTTTCAGGCGAAGCATAGATTTAACAGTGAAGGAATGTAAGGAATTATTTTCTTTAGGTGTAAAAGCTGTCAATTTGTACATGAAAGTGTCTGAGCACCTGAAAGACAATACAGGAAAAGAAGCCTGGAATAAAGACGGATTGATGCAGAATACCATCAAAGCTATTAAAGATGCTGTTCCGGGAATGATTGTGATGCCCGATGTTGCTTTGGATCCTTATTCAATTTACGGACATGACGGAATTATTGAAAATGGCAAAATTTTAAATGACGCTACCAATGATGCATTGGCCAGAATGTCAGTATCTCATGCCGAAGCCGGGGCGGATCTGGTGGCACCAAGTGACATGATGGACGGAAGAGTGCTTGTTATCAGAGAAGCATTGGAAGAAAGCGGTTTTACAGATGTTGGGATTGTGAGCTATGCTGCAAAATATGCAAGCTCTTTTTATGGACCTTTCAGAAGTGCTTTGGATAGTGCTCCAAAAGACGATATGGAAATTCCTAAGGATAAAAAAACGTACCAGATGGATTTCCATAATACCCGTGAAGCATTAAATGAAGTATATAAAGATATTGATGAAGGAGCAGATGTGATCATGATCAAACCGGGACTTCCTTATCTTGATATCGTTTCCAAAGTACGTGAGGCTATTGATTTACCGATCGCTGTTTATAATGTGAGTGGAGAATATGCGATGGTAAAAGCTGCAGCTCAAAACGGCTGGCTGGATAACGATAAGACGATTATTGAAAATCTTACCTGCTTTAAGAGAGCAGGAGCAAATATGATCTTTACTTATTTTGCTAAAGAAGCTGCAATATTGTTGAATAAATAAAGAAATAATTCAATATAAAAAGCAAAGGCTGTCTCATTGGGACAGCCTTTTATCGTAGTTACGTAATGTAATGTTTCATTTATCTTCCCTGGCAGAAAGGATCATCAGGGCGTATAGGGTTTTCCGGGTGATCTAAAAGACAAATTTTTGTCGGACACAGATACCATTCCGGAAAGCAGTTTCCATTTTTATCCGGATCGGTGTAATAGTAACCTCCTTGGATTCCTTTTAAGTCTTTTTTTGTTAATTTTTTCATGGTGAATATTTTATTAATTAGTTGATCTAAATTAATAAAAATAAATCACATATAGTTGAATATTAAGTTTATAGCCAGCCCTTTCTTCCGAATACATACGTGTCATCAAACTGTTTGTCACTCATAAACAGATATAGAATACCCTCAATAAATGGGATGACAGATGCTATACCACAGGTAACGATATTCAAAACTAATTGAATAACACCTTCCTTAGTGTAGCCCAGATAAAATTTATTTAATGCCAGCCAACCCACAAGAATACCTAATAATGCTGCGGGAATTTTTTTTTCTGAACGATAAGGGATATTGTTTTGTTGTTGGTTTTCCCCATTTTCTGTTTTGCTATAACCGTAATTTTCCATTTCTTAATGTTTTTATAATTGATTTTGTTACAGAATAAGTAGCTTATAATGAGTAAAAGTTACACCAGGTTAAAATGAGAAAATTAGGTGTTTCAGGTAAACAAAATTTAGATTGATATAAAGAGAGTTTATATTTTTGATATATTTGCCCTATGATTTTACGAGGAGAAAACTTAATCAAAGAATACGGTCCTAAAAAAGTTGTAAAAGGCGTTTCTGTACAGGTTCAGCAGGGAGAAATTGTAGGTTTGCTTGGTCCTAACGGGGCCGGAAAAACCACATCGTTTTATATGATCGTAGGGTTGGTTAAGCCCACTTCAGGGAAAATTTTTCTGGATAAACAGGAGATCACGACAGATGCAATGTACCGCAGAGCTCAGAAAGGTATTGGTTACCTTGCTCAGGAAGCTTCCGTTTTCAGAAAATTATCTGTAGAAGAAAACATCATGGGCGTATTGCAGCTTACAAAACTTTCAAAACGTGAGCAGCAAATTAAATGTGATGAGCTTATCGAAGAGTTTTCTTTACAACATGTTCGTAAAAACAGGGGAGATCTTCTATCCGGAGGAGAAAGACGTAGAACCGAAATTGCCCGTTGTCTTGCTACAAGCCCGAACTTTATTCTTTTGGATGAGCCTTTTGCCGGAGTAGACCCTATTGCTGTTGAAGATATCCAGAAAATCGTGAGAAGTCTTGTTGACAAAAATATCGGAATCCTTATCACTGATCACAATGTACAGCAGACTTTAGCAATTACCAACAAAACATATATCATGTTTGAAGGAAAGATTCTTAAAGAAGGACTTCCCGAAGAGCTTGCCAACGATCCGCAGGTAAGAGAAGCTTATCTTGGAGAGAATTTCGTGTACCAGAGTATTTTAGATAAACCCAAAAAGAAAAAATATGCCTACAATATCTGGGCAGGTAATTTTGATTCTAAACCCCAGTTCCAGGGATTTGTAAATGAAAACTTCAAACAGTTTGACGACCTTAGGCTGATGTACGGATTTGAAGATATCAGTTTTGCATCACTGGCAAATTCAGAAATTGAACATATTTTTAATGATGTGGTCGATAAGAATGCCAATAATTCATTTGTTTTCCAGAAGAAAGAAATCAATTCACAATATTCCATGGAACAGGCTGAGGCAGATTCAAAAGCGGCCAGCAGACAGGAGCTTCATTATCTTACTACTTATATGTATGAAGGATAAAATATAAATAATTTACTATAAAAAAATAATAATAAAAACGTACCTTTTCTTCTGAAAACGGTACGTTTTCAGTTTAAATAGTTTCTATGGCAAAACCTTTCAACAGAACGGTCACTTTATTCGGAATTTATAAACAACTTGTTCCATTCATCAGACCTTATCGGCCGATGATCTATGGTACGCTGTTTCTTACTTTTTTGGGAGCCCTTGCAGCACAGGTCAATCCCATCGTTTTAAAATATACGGTGGATGAAGTTACTGCGCTTACCCATCTTCCTCATCCAATGTCAGAAGGGATTCATATTCTGATTATCATTTCCATTATTTTGCTGGGAAAGGAACTGCTGAATATTTTTATCAATTTCGGACAGAAATTTTATGGAGAAAAAATCAGGATTAATATCAGCTCGGTATTGGCTCAATCAGCAATAGATAAAATTCTGACGTATAAAGTAGCTTACTTTAACGATGAAAATCATGAATCCGGAAAATTACAGATCAGAATAGACAGAGGAATTGAAAGCTTAACCAAGCTGGTTCAGAACTTTTTCATTGATATTCTGCCTCTTTTTTCCAATGCAATTATAGCTTTAATCATCATGTACATGCAAAATGTGTATGTAGGGTTAGTTTCTACGATCATTGTACCTATTTATTTTTACATCAGTGCACTTCAGGCTAAAAAATTAAGCGGGGTACGAAGACAATTAAGAAATCAGAGAGAAAAGAAAACTTCAGGACTTCTGAACCTTATCAATTCCATTATGGTGATCAAAAGTTTTGTGCGGGAAAAATTTGAAGGAAAAAAACAATATGACCTTCAGATGCAATTGATGGAAAGCCAGATGTTCACAAGGAAGACCAACTTTATTTATGATGGCTTAAAAACATTTATAGAGCAGTTCGGTGTTGTTTTAATTATTCTTCTCACCGTTTACCTTGTTCTTGACCAACAGATGACTATTGGAGCAATTATGCTGCATATTATGCTATTTAACAATGTTTCTGCACCTATTCGTCAATTGCACAGGATTTATGATGATATGAATGACGCAATGATTTATGCAGAAGGTTATTTTGATATTTTAAATGCAGATAATGAAACGGAACCTAACGGAACTTTTATAGAAAGAGAAATCAAAGGAACTTTTGAATTAAGAAATGTTGATTTTACTTATCCTAACGGAACCCAGGCGCTGCACAACGTGTCTATGAAAATTGAAAACGGGAAGACAACCGCATTAGTTGGATTGAGTGGTGCCGGTAAATCCACAGTGATTAATCTTTTGTGTAAGTTTTATCTTCCGGATTCCGGAGAAATTATACTGGATGGAGTTAATTTAAATGAATATGACAATACTTTTCTAAGAAGTGATCTCGGTCTGGTTCTTCAAAAAAACCATATTTTCCAGGGAAGTATTGAAGACAATATTCGTTACGGAAATATGAATGCCAGTTTTGAAGAAATAGAAGAAGCGGCAAAGAAGGCATATCTGCACGAACAGATTATGGATTTACCGGATAGGTACCAGCATGATGCAACACAACTTTCAGGTGGGCAGCAACAGAGAATCGCTATCGCACGGTTATTTCTAAAGAATCCTCCGATTATCTTTTTGGACGAGCCTACAGCGAGTCTGGATGCTATTGCTACGGAACAGATCAAGAATTCCCTGGACGCTATAAAAGAAGGAAGGACAGTCATTATTATTTCCCATTCATTATCGCAGATTCTGGACTCGGATACGATTTATGTCATGAAAAAAGGAAGAGTTGTAGAAAACGGGACTCATGATGAGCTTTATAATAGCGATGGGGTTTACCGGGAAATCTTCGATGCTTCCGCAAGAAGTTTGAATCTGGATAAATTAGTCAATACTTTTAAAGACAATTAAATCAAAAACTATTGTAGTTATACACCTTCTCTTTAAAAAGAATTTTTAGTTTTGTCGTAGCAATTATGAATGATCATTATCTAAAGAAGCTCGATCGGGTAACCGCCATTCTTACCCAGCTCCAGTCTAAGTCTGTTGTCAGAGCACAAGATCTGGCAGAAAAGTTTGATGTGAGTATCAGAACAATTTACCGTGATATAAAAACGCTTGAAAATGCAGGAATTCCGATTGTAGGGGAAGCGGGAAACGGATATTCTTTGATGGAAGGCTATAAACTTCCACCCATCATGTTTACTAAGGAAGAAGTTCTGAGCTTTATCACGGCTGAAAAACTGATGCAAAAATTTTCTCATCAGAGTTTAGGAGATCATTATCAGACCGCGATGGCAAAAGTACGTTCGGTGTTAAGATATTCAGACAAAAATTTAATTCAGAATATTGAAAAACAAATCGACGTTTTTAACTTTCACTCCCAGCCTGAAGATTCTTTGAAAAATGTGATTCCTATTATTTTGGATAGCATTGCGGAGAAAACTCAGTTAACCATAGAATATCAAACGGTAGATTCCAGATTGTCCACCAGAACTATTGAAACAGTGGGCGTTTTCTTTGAATTTAATTTTTGGTATATCATGGCGTATTGTACCTTGAGAAATGATTTCAGACAATTCAGGATCGATAGAATTTTAAAAATCTCCAAAACACAGAATCCATTTTTGCAGGAATACGGCCAGGTGAATGATTACAGAAGAAAATCTCATAATCAAAAGGAAAAAGCGAAACTTTTAGTAGATAAAAAAATCATGGCTCATCTGGTAAATTCCAAAAGATATTATGGGTTGATTGAAGAAGTAGAAACTCCTGATGGTGTTGAGCTCACTTTTGAAACAGAATGGATCAATGACGGATTTCCGCGCTGGGTCATCACTTTTGCAGATTATGCAACGGTTCTTGAACCGGAAAGCCTTCGAATCCGATTAAATGAATTATTAATAAAAATGACAGAAAGACATCAATAAAACCCCAACAAATGAATGTTGAGGTTTCAGACTTTTATTGACAAATAGATGAATGGTGTTAAAATTAAGAAAGTAAAAAGATCTAGAGTAAACTGGTTGATGTGCAAGTTTGCCTCTTTAGCTTTCTTAACCATAAGTGCTTGTATTAAAATCTTTCCCAGAAGAAAGGAGGTTCAATGCCTAAAGCTCTCAGATACACATACCCCTGGGCACGGTGATGGATTTCATTATCTATAAAATAAAGAATATTCTGATACACCGGAAACTCATATTCTCCAAACAGGTTAAAGGTTTCCTGGAAACGCTCTTCAGAAATCATATCGAAATAGTGGTTGATGACTTCTGTTTCTTCATCCCATTTTTTTAAGATTTCTTCTTTGGTTTTTGGATTGAATTTTTCTTCGCTGTAAGCTTCCATATTGTTTTCAATAATTCCTTTAAGAGCAGGTCCCCCGATGCTGATAAGCTCTGTTGCCATTTTTGCAAAAGGCCTCATACCTGCAATTGAAAATTCGAACAAATCTTTTTCAGGAAAAGCTTCAATTACTCTTCTAGTAAGGTTTCTGTGGCCTTGCCAGTCTTCCAGTAATTGATCAGATGTCATGAATTGTTTGGTAGCAGTGGCTGTAGTTGTCATAATTGTATGGTTTTTGTTTGTTATTGTTGATACAAAGGTAAGAGCGGACTATGACAACAGTTTGTCAGCAGGATTTTTGCCAATGAAAATATTTTATTATTTATTAAAATATACGTACCTACTTTTCCGTTAAGAGAGTAGTGAATTAATAAAAAAAGAAAATTGACCTATTAGAATCGAATTATGAAGAAGTATATTTTGCCTGTTATGGCAGCTCTTTTATTAATATCATGTAATAAAATCGAAGAAAAGATTGATCAGACTGTTCAGAAAACAACAGAAACAGTACAGCAGAAGGCTCAACAGGCAGTAGAAGAAACCGTAAAGAAAACAGTCAGTGAATCTATAAATTCTTTAACCAATTCTCAGGATGTTAAATTTAATGATGTATTTCCTACGGCCGGAGCACCTGTAGTTTCAGAAGAGAAAGGTAAAAAAATAACATTTCCCACAGGCGCTGAAGGATATATTTTTAAGTATAAAGCAGATATAGAAGCTCTTCTTCCCGTTCTGGAAAAACAGCCTACTTCTAACGAAAGCAAATCTGATAAAGCTGCCCGTAAAATAGATGGACAAAGTATCATTGATAAAATAGATTTTGTATCAAAGTTTCTTCCGGAAAACACTATTGATACTAGTTTTTTAGAGGAGATAAAAACGGATAAAAATATGCAGTATTATAAGCTGAAACGATTTCCGAACAGTAGTACTATTATCTACAACCCCCAAAATCAGACCGTATTACAATATGTAGAGGTAAATAAATAATTTGGATATGGCCGGTTTTTACCGGCCATTTTTTTCAACAGTCATTGCGAGCCGAAGGCGAAGCAATCTCAATAAAATGTAAGGATTCCTCCATCTAAAACTTTAAGAAGGCAATGTTTGTTTCACCTTAAGTATGTAAAACTGTTATCATTTTACATTTATTGAATTTTCTACTTGTGATTAAAATTCTCTAGACAATAGATTACAGGTTCCATTCTTGAAAAGTCCGAAGTATATTTACTTTTTACATTGTACAAAAAAAAGTATTTTAGTCGTATGAAAATTTATACAAAAACAGGAGATAAAGGGCAGACAGCTCTATATGGCGGAACAAGAGTTTCCAAGGCCAGTGCAAGAGTAGACAGCTACGGAAATATAGATGAATTGAATTCTTTTATTGGAATTGCAAAAAGTCATATTGAAGATGAAGAAGTATTGAAACAATTAAAAAAAATACAGTTTGATCTGTTTACCGTTGGTTCAGAAGCTGCTACACCAGTAGATAAGTTGATGTTAGCGAATGGAAAATCACGTCTTCCGATTATTATTTCAGAAACTGAAATCGAAGAATTAGAGCAATGGATGGATGCCTTTGATGAAAAATTGGAACCTCTTCAGTTTTTTATTCTTCCCGGAGGTGGCAAACCAGCGACTTTTTTACATGCAGCAAGAACTATTTGCAGAAGAGCAGAGCGTTCATTGGTATTTTTAAATGAATCTGAAGAAGTACGTCCTGAATTGATTAAATATTTAAACAGATTATCGGATTATCTTTTTGTATTGGCAAGATATATTTCAAAACTGAACAACGAAACGGAAGAATACTGGAACCCGAATGAAAGATAAAGTATTACTTTTCATCAACGGAGATGCTCCAACGTCTTTTCCTGATATCTCTAACTATGGGCTTATTGCCTGTACAGACGGTGCTTTTCATTATTTAAAGAGAATGGGATTTCCACTGGATAAGCTTGATTTTATTTCAGGAGATTTTGACTCACATTCCGGGTCTGATGAAAATATTTATGAAGAAAGATTTATCCATACGCCGGATCAGAATAAAACAGATTTTCACAAGGCATTGGATATTATTGTTGAGAGAGGATATAAAGAAGTAGATGTACTCGGAGGAAGTGGGGGAGAACAGGATCATTTTTTGGGAAATCTTACGGTGGCCTATGCTTTTAAAGATAAAATGGATCTGAAATTCTATGATGAGTTTTCAGAATATTATTTTGTTCCCAAAAGCTTTCTGGTAAAAGGAGTAAAAGATAAAATGATTTCATTATATCCCTTTCCTTACGCAGATTATATTACGACAAAAGGGTTAAACTGGCCTTTAATGAATGGCAGTTTAAGTATCACGTCACGAATAGGAACCAGAAACTTTGCCGTAGAAGATGAGGTTTCTATCGAATATGGAAATGGAGACCTGCTTATCTTTATCGGGAAAAATTATTTATAATTGGATCTCAGTATTACTTTTAAGAAAAGATTTATGGAGAGCCGGGAGCAAAAGCTTTATATTTTTAAAAAGCCGGACATTCTGAAGTCTTAAAAAGTTTTTGTAACTTTTGTATTCAAATAAAAATCTATTGAATAAGCTAATTAAAATATCAGTGATCACAGTTTCACTATTCTGCGTTTTTTCCTGTAAAACGCAGAATTTTGGAAAACCTGAATATGGTAAAAATGAAACTGAGAAAGCTATCTCAGTCAGAAAAGTATATAATTTTCGTACTGTCGGGAATATTAAAAATACAGAAGGTAAAGTCTTAAAGCCTGGATTTTTCTATAGAAGCGGACATCTTTATAAACTTAAAGAAAGTTCTTTTAGGGAAATGAGGGATTTAGGTATTAAAGAAGTTATTGATTTAAGAAATTCTAAAGAAATTGCCCAGAAGCCGGATCATCTTCCCAAAGAAATACGATACAAAAATTATTCTGCTTTCGAAGATCAGGGTGATCAGTTGGATCAGGCAAAGAAGCTAGTCCTGAAAGGAAAAGTAAATGGTACTGACGCAGACAAAAGAATGATTGATTTTTATCGTGAATATGTGACTGAACATCCGGAAACAATTAAAAAAATTATTACGGAAATTTTAGATTCAAAAGATCCTGTTTTGTATCATTGTACAGCAGGCAAGGACAGAACAGGAATTATTACAGCATTGATTTTAAGTATTCTCAAATTTGATAAAGAAACCATTTATAATGACTATCTCTTATCCAATAACTATAGAAAGGATCTGGTTCTGAAAAGGATGCGGCTAGCCAATAATCTCCATTTTTTATATCCTAAAATGGATTTACAGGTTTTGGAGAAATTAAGCTGGGTAGAAAAAAGATATCTTGATGCGGCTTTTGAGGAGATTGAAAAAAAATATGGATCAACAGATGCTTACCTTGAAAAAGCGTTGGGAATATCAGAGAATAAAAGAAAAGGATATATTGAAAAGTTTACCTATTGATTTTTATTTATTTTTTGAACTCAATCATGGATACATAGGTATGACATTAAAAAATAAATCCCTGAAAAACATTCAGGGATTTTTAGTGTATCTTAATTTTTAATTACTTTTTTTGTAATCTCTCCTTTGTTGGTATAAATTTTAAGGATGTAGGTACCTTTCAGAAGATGAGAAGTATCGATCTGTGCCTTACTTCCGTTCTGCTGAATATTTTGCTTTGAAATTACGCGTCCAACCATATCTATAAACTCAACATTATTTACCTTATCATTGGTGTTGATATAGATTAAGTCTTTCGCAGGATTTGGAAAAATAGAGAGTTCTGTTTTATTAATTTCACTAACAGACAACTGAGAGCAGTCTATAACACTAGTGGGTGGCATATCAAATGCCTCAGTTCCATCTGTTCGGGATGCTGAAGTACCTTGAATTGCACTGTATCCTAATCCTCTTTTTGCAAATGCTTTCCAGATATCACACTTATTTTGTCCTCCGTACAAAGTATCATCAGCTTGTAATATGGCATTACGTCCATCTACGAAACCAGGATTTGCTACTCCCATTTTCATTCCTTGTATAACAAGATTCAGAGATATATTATTACCTCCTGTTGATCCTTTAAGATCCGGGTTAAAGCCATACTTATTCACTAGAGCCCAATGCATTTCCCATAGCATTAAAGCCCATAAATAACCGGTAGGGTGAGGAGCATCTCCTGAACCTATTGTTTTCAAATAATCATAGGTGTGAGGGTTTATGGCCATGTCTGTTGTGTAAGGACGTATACGTAGTCCACTACCACCATAAGCATATGCTCCCATATTAATCTGATCCGTTGAAACCTGATTAGGTTGTTGAGTAAAATTGATACCAAAATAATCACTCCAACCTTCTCCCATTTGTTCTTCTCCATTTTGGGCATTGTTCATTAAGCGTAGACTTACTGCATGAGTATATTCGTGCAAAATAATCTGACTGTCTAAGCCTCCATTTCTTTTTGTAATAGCAAAACCATCTGCAGGAACTGTACCCGTTACCGTTTGATTATTACTTACTGAAGCTCTGATCTGATCACCTATGCTTTTGTTTACGGCGGCCACGGGTACCGCTAAATCGGAATTATTAATACTAAGAACTTGTAATATGTCTGTTGTTAAATGATTAAGAATAACTATACCTTTAGGGTTGAAATTTTTAATATTATCTACTTTAGCCGAAAAATTACAGTTACCTCTGTTAACAGCAACAATTTTATTCGCAAATTCTGCAGAATTTACTGCCGGTTCACAACCATCATTTACGTCTGTTCCTGTATTGTCACTATATAAAACAAAATCACCTGTAACATTAGATGTACTGTAGGGAAAGTTATTATCACCTATTCCTCCTTGATAAGCTCCTGTAAGTGCTCCGCTGGGAATTTTCAGAACACCTGCATTATTAGGAGTCTCAAAAGTATAGAAAAGGGTAGTTGGATTTTTTACAAATATAGAATAGCCCATACCAGCATTGTTAACAGATTTTTTCTGACCAAGCCCTGATGTTGTAAAGCCTACTAAATTATATCCTTCCCCTGTATTTGCCTGAAAACTTCCGGCAGCAGGAGTAAACCCATGATAATAGAGTGCATCGTGAATAAAGTTGGTAGAATAAAACATTTGTGTATTGGCAAGATCCGTGTATGATAAAGGGTCGTAATTGACTGACGTCCCTGGGTTAGGAAACTCAAAAACATAATTATTACCTTTAGTTTCATTTTTTATGTATGATTTACTTGACATTAAATAAGCTGTCTGTAGAAGGCCTCCTTGTGCTACCTTATCACTAAATTCTCCATCTTTATCATATCCTATATGAGAATTATTTCCTATAGTATATTCATCAGTTAATGCGGAATTATTGGCTACTGCGTAACTCAATGCCTTATGCCATCCTTCAGGAGAAGCAGTTGGATCAGAAACGTTACTGAGCATAGTGTAATTATGCTCGAGAGGACTGGTAAAGTTTGCCGGAACTACTTTATAAGAGCCATTATTATTTAATGGAGAAAGTGTTTTATATTCTTCAGTTATCCATTCAAAATCTTTTGGGTCGTTTTTGTAAACATTATTGTTTTGGGCTCCAGGTGTGAATGAACAGAAACTCATGATTGGTTTTTTTGACAATAGATTCCCTGTACTAGCATCAATTATGGCTTCAAAGCCAGAAGGAGTATTTTCATTTTCCTTATTTATAACCTGACTTTTCAATTCTAACAATACAATCCAGGCTAATTTCAGTACTTTGTTATCGTTATAGTAAACCAATTGTGTGGGTAAGTCTCCTATAAAAATGACGTCATTAATTGTTGATTTTTGTTTGATCAGCTCTTTACCTTTTTTAATATCACTTATATTTTTGATAAAAATGAAATTTTTACTGGAATTTTTTGCAAATTTTTCTACGGCTTCAGCAGTTTTCAAAGGAGGTGAAACAAGCAAATTCTGGGTACCTGAAAAATTGACAAAATTATTGTTAGAACTTTCTACTTTACCGTTTTTAACAGTGAATGTTCCAAATGCATCATGAACAGGGATTCCGTTGATTTTCTGTTGTACCTTAACATATTCTATCCCTTTTATGATTTCATGCTCATTAATGACATTATAATCAACTGGACCACTGATTCTTTTACTGACAATATCTGTCTTGATAAAATTGTCAACAATTTCAAGACGGTTTTGTGCAAATAACCCCATTGAAAAAAGAACAATGGGGAAAAGTAATTTTTTTTTCATTATCTACTATTTTTATTCTGTAAATAACAAATAAAAAAATAATTTTCAAAGATAAAGCTTGATTTATTGAATTTTCGACAATTGTTTTCAGTAATTGGATTTTTTTTAGTTTGAATTTACGTTGTTTTATTGCAAATAATTAATTATTTTAATCTTTATTTGATAGCTTTTTTGCCTATCAAATACTACATTATGTCACTTTTTGTACATCATTCAGTAGATTAAAGACCAAGAGCTCATAGAATGAGATGAAATTGATAATACAAATTGTTATTTGTAAAGAAGATTATAGGATAGTGATTGGATTATTGTTTTTGTATGTATTTCTTTAATAAAATGTGATATTTTTATATTTTATGTTGAAAAAAAGAAGAAGTCTCACTGCAGTTGAGTGTATTCTATAAATTTTCAGATAGTAAAAAAGAATGTGAATGATAGTCTTAACTTGTAAAAGAAAATTATAATAATTTTAACGCTTAAAAATCAAACTTTTTTAGCAATTTTGCATTTCTTAATTCACTTGTTTAGAAATGAAAATAAAGTACTCGGAACTTATTGATCAGACATTATATTTTCCTACAGAGGAGTTTAATGTTTCTGAGAACAATTTGTTGTTTCACGACGTTCCATTGATGGACGTAGTTGAACAATTTGGCACTCCGCTAAAGATTAGCTATCTGCCGAGAATTTCTCAAAATATTCAGAAAGCAAAAAGCTGGTTTAAAGAAGCTTTTGAAAAAACCGAATATAGAAAGAATTATACCTACTGCTACTGCACAAAATCCAGTCATTTCAATTTTGTACTGGAAGAAGCTTTGAAAAATGATATTTCAATAGAAACTTCTTCTGCATATGATATGGATATTGTAAAGTCTCTTTATGAGAAAGAGAAAGTAGATAAAAACATCGAAGTAATCTGTAATGGATTCAAAACGGATGACTATCTGGCAAAGATTTCAGATATGATCAATAACGGTTTTGAAAATATTACTCCGATTCTGGATAACTACAGAGAATTGGATAAACTTACAGAAAGCATTGATTCTACCTTTAATATAGGAATCAGAATTGCTTCTGAGGAAGAACCGAAGTTTGAATTTTATACTTCAAGATTAGGAATCGGATACAAGGATATTATCCCTTACTACAGCCAGAAAATTGCTGAACACCCGAATGCAAGATTGAAAATGCTTCATTTCTTCATCAATACCGGGATTAAAGATACATCATATTACTGGAACGAATTATACAAATGTCTTCGTGTATACGCGCGTTTGAAGAAAATTGCTCCGGAAGTGGATTCATTAAATATCGGTGGTGGTTTCCCAATCAAAACATCTTTGAATTTTGATTACGATTACCAGTACATGGTAGAAGAAATTGTTTCTCAGATCAAAAAATTCTGTGAAGAAGAAGGGGTAGAAGAACCAAACATCTATACAGAATTCGGAAGTTTTACCGTTGGAGAAAGTGGGGCAAACCTTTATAAAATCATCTCTCAGAAACGTCAGAACGACAGAGAAAAATGGAATATGATTGATTCATCTTTCATGACCACTCTTCCTGATACATGGGCAATTTCAAGACACTTTATCATGCTTCCGCTAAACCGTTGGGAAGATACCTATGAAAGAGTATTCTTAGGAGGGTTAACATGTGATTCAGATGATTATTATAATTCTGAACAGCATACGAATGCCATCTATTTACCGGTTTTCAGTGATACAAAACCCTTGTACATCGGATTCTTCCATACAGGGGCTTATCAGGAAACCATCGGAGGTTACGGTGGAGTACACCACTGTCTGATGCCTCAGCCAAGACACGTTCTGATTCAGAAGGATGAAAATGGGGAGTTGCAATATGAGATTTTCCGTGAAAAACAGGAACCGGAAGATATATTGAAACTTCTTGGATACAAATAATTTTATGAATAGAAATGGGCTTAGCTCATTTACAACTTATAAAAAACAAAGCTCTCAGATTCTGAGAGCTTTTCTATTTAGAAATATTTAGAAATTTTATCCAGCTCAAGATCTTCATAATCAGAAATCACGGTATCTGCCAAGGTGTAATCCTGATTTTTGGAGTGTGGACTTCTGTACGCAGCACAAAAGATTTTAGCCCGATGTGCAGCAAGAATTCCGTTAGTGGAATCTTCAATCACCATACAGTGTTCAACAGGTTCACCGGCCATTTCAGCAGCCAGTAAAAAAACTTCGGGATGAGGTTTTGATTCCTTTAAATCGGCACCGCTGATTTTCCCACTAAAATATTTTTCAAGTTCAAACTTTTCAAATACCATATTGATGGTAGTCATCGTCGCAGAAGAGGCGAGAATTAGCTTGATACCATTTTCGTAATAATGTTGAATCAATTGTCTTACGCCTGGAATTAAATCAAATTCGTCATCGTTGTCAAAATAATCTTTAAAATGAGCCCTTTTGATGCCTGCAATGGTTTCGTAGGTTTGATCTAAATTAAATTCACTGATTAACGTTTCAGATACTCTTTTGGTGGAAGCACCTGTGAAAGAGGTATATAATTCTTCGGAAACGGCAATTTCCAATTCATCAAACGTTTTGAAATAAGCTTTCCTATGTAATGGCTCTGTATCTACGATTACTCCATCCATATCGAAAAGAACTGCTTGTAAAGGCATATTTAAAGTTTTACACAAAAATAGGTAATTGAGCTGAAAGGGAAAAGTTAATGGAAAATAAAAGGAAGCGGGAAGCTGGAGGCTGGAAGTTATTATGAGCACAGTTTTTATATAAGTATGATAATTAAATGGAAAGATGTTGATGAAAATAAAGTTTAAGTTCTTCTTAGGTTTTTCATAACTTCCATCTTCCATCCTTCATCTTCCTTACTAAAATATAGTGCAATGAGAAGGAAGCGGGAAGCTTAAGGCTGGAAGTTATTATGAGCACAGTTTTTATATGGGTATGATAATGAAATTGAAAGATGTTGATGAAAATACAGTTTAAGTTCTTCTTAGGTTTTTCATAACTTCCATCTTCCATCCTTCATCTTCCTTACTAAAAATATAGTGCAATGAGAAGGAAGCGGGAAACTGGAGGCTGGAAGTTATTATGAGCACAGTTTTTGTATAAGTATGATAATTAAATGGAAAGATGTTGATGAAAATACAGTTTAAGTTCTTCTTTGGACTTTCATAACTTCCATCTTCCATCCTCCATCTTCCTTACTGAAAATTAACAGTTAGTTCAGATTTAATCCGTAATTTTCATTCACAAACTGTTCTATACCCATATTCTCCAACTCGCAAACTCTTCGTATCTTTGTGGCTGATATTTCAATCTTAAAACATTAAAATTTTAAAATAAAAGATGAGAACATACGCTGGTATTCCTGAAGAAAACGCAACGTTGGAGAATTCGAAAGTGATGTTGGTAACCGTTCCTTATGATGGAACTTCAACATGGGGGAAAGGAGCTGACAAAGGTCCTGAATTATTCTTAAATGCTTCTGAAAACATGGAGCTTTATGACATTGAAACGCAGACTGAGCCTTACCTTCAAGGGGTATATCTGGCCGGAGACGTTTCCGAAAATTCTACTCCAGAGGCGATGACAGAAGCTGTTTATCAGAAAACTAAAGAGCTTTTGAATAATGACGGTAAATTATTTACCCTTTTTGGTGGAGAACACTCTGTTTCTATCGGTTCTATCCGTGCCGTAGGAGAGAAGTTTGAAAACCTTACTGTTCTTCAGTTAGATGCTCACACAGACTTACGCCCTGATTTCCATGGATCAACTTCAAACCATGCATGTGCTGTTTTTGAAGCGAATCAAAAACATAACCTTGTACAAGTGGGAATTCGTTCAATGGATGTAGAAGAAGCTCAGTATTTACCGGAGGGAAGAGTATTCTTTGCCCATGAAATCGCGCATAATGAAAACTGGATCAATGATGTATTGGATAAAGTATCAGGAAATGTGTACATCACTATTGACCTGGATGCTTTTGATCCTTCTATTGCGCCATCTACAGGAACTCCTGAACCGGGTGGATTACAATGGTATCCGACTTTGGAATTATTAAGAAAAGTATTTGAAAAATGTAATGTAGTGGCATTCGACATTGTAGAATTAATGGATTCTCCGATGGCTAAGCCTACTGCTTTCTTATCGGCTAAGTTATATTACAAAATGCTTGCTTACTACGATATTTATAACAACAACTAATATTCCGCAAGAATCGGATTTTTTCTGCCGTATATTCTTTGGAAATTTGTGAGGTAAAACAGAATAAAAATGTCCACACAAAATCAAATAGATTACAACAGGATTGCCAAAGCGATAGAGTATATCCAGAGCAATTTCAGACTTCAGCCAAGTTTGGAGGAAGTGGCAGAGAATATTCACTTGAGTCCCGCTCATTTTCAGAAAATCTTTACAGAGTGGGCTGGAACAAGTCCTAAAAAATTTTTACAGTTCATCAGTCTTGAACATGCTAAAAATTTATTGAAGGAAGAAAAAGCAAGCTTGTTTGACACCGCTTACGAGACAGGTTTATCCAGTACAAGCAGACTTCATGATCTGTTTGTCAATATTGAAGGCATGTCTCCGGCTGAATATAAAAACGGTGGAAAAAGCCTTGTGATCAATTACAGTTTTTCCGAAAGTCCTTTTGGAGCTGTATTGGTGGCATCTACAGAGAAAGGAATCTGTTTCATGGCTTTTGAAGACCATAAAGAAAAGGCATTAGGGGATCTTATTCATAAATTCCCTAATGCTTCTTTTTTCGAAAAACAGGATGCTCTTCAAAAAAATGCATTGTCTATCTTCAAAGAAGACTGGACAAAGCTCAATACCATCAAACTTCATTTAAAAGGTACCGATTTCCAGCTTAAAGTTTGGGAGAGTTTATTAACCATTCCGATGGGAAAACTGTCTACTTACGGTGGTTTAGCCGAAAAAATAGGAAATCCTAAGGCATCCAGAGCTGTGGGAACGGCGATTGGAAGTAATCCGGTAGCGTTTCTTATTCCGTGTCATCGTGTTATTCAGTCTACGGGACATCTCGGTGGCTATCGATGGGGAAGTGACCGAAAACAGCTGATTGTAGGCTGGGAAAGTTCACACGTTTATTCTTAATTACCTTTCGCTAAAAACACATTTTTTCAGGTAAAGAATATCCCAATATTAAGTTTAGGCTGAAGCCCATGGATTGCTTGTTTTTGATTGAACGGACTAAAGTCCGTTGCTATTGATGCAGAAATGATTGTGCCATTCGTGAAAATATTTGTGTGATTTGTGTTTAATTAAAATTATGATGAGTCTTTTTGAAAATATCTCAGATTATCCTTTACATATTCTTCCTCATGATGGAACTGTTCATTATTACGGTAAAATTTTTTCCAGGGAAAAATCTGATTTCTATTACAACTATTTATTGAATCAGATTCCGTGGGAACATGATGAAGCGCTGATTTATGGAAAACTGATCTTAACCAAAAGAAAAGTAGCCTGGTTTGGCGAAAAAGCTTTCGAATATACCTATTCGAAAAGAACAAAGTATGCTCAATTCTGGACACCGGAATTACTGGACTTAAAACGAAAATGCGAGAAAGTGTCGGGTGAAACGTATAATTCATGTCTGTTGAACCTTTACCATGACGGCAGCGAAGGGATGGCTTACCACAGTGATGGAGAAACAGATCTTAAAAAGCATGGAGCAATTGCCTCCTTAACCTTTGGTGCCGAAAGGAAATTTTTATTTAAGCATAAAACAAGCAAAGAGAAAGTTGAGATATTTTTGGAGAACGGAAGTTTATTAATCATGAAAGGAACAACACAGGATCACTGGCTTCATAGATTACCACCAACGACCAAAGTGAAAACACCAAGAGTGAATTTGACTTTCAGAACCATTGAAGAGTAAATATTTATTACAAATTACTTGTATTTAAAACGAACTTCATCAATAGAAGTGGGCTTTAGCCATTTGAAAAAGAACAAATTCCTCTGGCTTAAGCCGAAACTTAAAGTAAGCCGAAACCCCAAAAACAAAAAGCTGTTCAAACGAACAGCTTTTTCATTTATTTCAAGATATCAGCTTCAATGGAGCTGTCACCATAAATTTTAATAAATGCCTTTGTATAATCTTCTTTTGTCGCAAAGTTTGGATTATCTAAAAACTTCTGTGGATTGATCGCAAACAACGGAAACCAAGTGCTGCTGATCTGAATCTGAATTCTGTGTCCCTTTTTAAAAGTATGAACCACATCCTGAAGTCTGAAATTTACGGCTGTTTTTTGATCTGGGACTAATGCTTCACCCTTCTCTTTTGTATTTCTGAATCGGGCAGGCATGATTTCACTTCTTACCATCTGATGGTAGTTTCCATAAATAACACCGTCTTTCTTTTCTAATGGCTTGAAATCTTCAGGATATACATCGATTAATTTTACTGCAAAATCTGCATCTGTAGACGAAGAGGCAATATTTAATTTGGCCACAATTTCTCCAGCAAAAGTGATGTCATCTGTCAAAATATCTGTCGTAAAAGTTAAAACATCAGGTCTTCCTTCTGCGAATCTTTGGTCTTCAGACATATAATTTCTTGGTGTGAAACCATTGAAATCCTTTAAATGATCAGAACTCAATACCGGATTGTTAGGATCACTGTAGTATTCTGAATATCCTTGACCTGAAGATTTCTGTAAGCTTTTATCACTTAAGTAGAAATTAACTTTCTGTGCATTTTTTGGAGGATAAGAAGCAAATTCTTTCCATACTTTAGCTCCGGTATCATACATTAAAGCTTCCGGAAGTCCGGCATCTTCTTTGGTATTTCCTTTCAGATAGTGATTGAAGAATTTGGTTTCAATATTTTTTTGGTAATAGGTAGCGATACTGTCTCCAAAATAAGTTTCACTATGAAAATGCTTTCCTTGTTCCTGTGACCACCCACCGTGAGAGAAAGGTCCCATAACGATTGTGTTTTTTGCCTTTGGACTGGTCTTTTCAATTGTTTTATAAATATTTAAAGGTCCTGAAAGATCTTCTGCATCAAACCATCCTCCAACAGTCATTACAGCATGATTAATATTTTTCAGGTGAGGAAGAAGTCCTCTTTTTTGCCAGAATTCATCATAATTAGGGTGATTCATAATTTCTGTCATGAAGAAATTATTTTTGTAATATTTTTCATAGGCATCCTTCAGGGTTCCAAGATCTCTGTAGAATTTTAGCCCGTCTTCAGAAGTTTGTTTGATGACAGAATCTGTATACCAGGCCTTATTTTCAGGTTTTGTTTTTTGAACTCCAAATACTGGGAAAGTTTTGAAATACCCTAACATAAATCTCCCGTTATGAAGGAAATCATCATTCCAGAAATCGGAAATAGGAGCTTGTGGCGAAGAGGCTACCAAAGCCGGATGTTGTGAAAGAGTTCCTACGGCAGTGTAAAATCCAGGGTATGACGTTCCGAACTGACCAACTTTACCGTTGTTGTCTTTTACATTTTTTAAAAGCCATTCGATGGTATCATAAGTATCGGTGCTTTCGTCAACATCTTTCTTTGTTTTACGTTCGACCTGTGGTGTCATATTGGTAAAAGTACCTTCACTCATATATCTTCCGCGGACGTCCTGATAGACAAAAATATATTTATCTTTCATGAGATAAGTATTCGGACCGATCTTAGCCTTGTATTCATTTTCACCATAAGGAGCAATGCTGTAACAGGTTCTCTGCATCAGAAAAGGATATTTGTTTTTGTTCGAAATATCTTTCGGAATATACACAGAAGTGAAAAGTTTGACCCCGTCACGCATTGGAATGTAAAATTCTTTTTTAGTGAAATTATCTTTCACGAAGGTGTCTTTCTGTTCAGTACTTTGGGCTTTCCCAAGAATAAAAAAGAGAATAAATAAAACTGAAATATGGATTTTCATAGAAAAAATTTACGGCTAATTTAGAAATAAAAATACTCTTATTACCGCTTATTCTGTGAATCTTCTTTTAAAAATGTAATATGCTTATACTCTTCTAATGGAAAACTGTGATTTTCAAAAAACTTTATTGTGCTTCTTAAACATTTAGTAGTTACTTAAACAGCTTAAGTGTTCAAAAGCTTTTGCGACTTTTTTGGATAATAAATAGAGATTGCTTCGCCTTCGGCTCGCAATGACTTGTGGTTATCCGGCCATGATTAGAAAATATATAAAAGTAGGATGTTTACATTTTTTTACCTGCAAATTTATTAAGCTTCATACTGATGGAGAACATGATGTATCGTTTTAGAATAAGATCTTCTCTGTCATCAAAATATGAGTCCGTGATGGTTCTTCTCACACTTTGATTCTGATTGAGTACATCATAAATTTTCACTTTTGCGGTAAACTGTTTTTTAAAGAATGAATAGCCTAAACTTGTATTCCAGAAATAAAAATCCTTTTTGAAGCCAGGGGCGATATTGGAATTCGTGTTATATTCAAAATCATTTCCAAGAACAAAGTTGCCTTTAAAAAGGTAATTCGTTAATTCCAGTTTTAAAGACTGATTCGCGGTATTCACTCTGTCAACATTGTAATTGGTATAATTGGAAAAGCTATAGCCAAGGCGGTAGGAAGGTTTGATGGTCATTTTATCCTTAAGCTCATAAACAAGATTCAATCCCGGGTTAAGGTTATAGGAATTACTTGTATAAGCTTGTCCGTTGATGAAGCCGTTATTGTAGTTATACCTCATCGTAAATCTAGGGCTAATACTCAACTTATTGCCTTCCCATTTAAATGTTTTCGTTAAGCCACCACCTGCATTTATATTTTTATTTCCACTAACGTTGTCATATGTCACAATTTGCTTTCCGGTATCATCGTATTTAGAATAGTTAATAATGTCATTATTTCTATACGTAAAACCAAAATTGAGGTAATAATTGAAGTTTTTAACTTTATTGTAACTGCTGAAATACAAAGACAGGCTGTTTGTCCAGGTATTTTTAAGATCTGGATTTCCTGTATATATGCTGAGAGGATTAGACTCATCCCTATACGGTGTCAGCTGTTCTGCACTGGGAATGGTAAAATTGGAATAGTTATAGACGTTTAAATTTTTGCCTTCTGCCAGTCGATAGTAAAAATTGATATTGTAGCCCGGAAGAGCAAAATTTTTCTGCAGACTATATTGCTCACCATTAAAGATAGAGTGAACGTTCATATCTGAAATATCAAGGTTCAATGAAGCCCAGAGATTCAATTTATTTTTACTGAGCTGAAAAGTCATTTCAGGAGAAATCTGATTGATCCTTTGTTTCATGCTTTTGGACAAAAGCATATTGTATTTCGAATACTGTCCTGTAGTATTATCAAAATCATTAACATCCCTCATATCACTGGATGTCCTGTTCTCGTACTTCACTTCAAAGCTTACGGTTGCAGAGTCAGAAATAGGTTCGCTATATCCTGCATTGAAACCAAAGTTGTTATTCTGATTTTTATTTTTTGTTATCTGGTCTCTGTTATCAAAAGTATTTCCCGAATCCTGATAAAAAGAATTAAGAGATTGAATCAAATTATTTGTTTTGGACTCTGAAATGGAGGTAGTGATGTTGGAAGAAAAAACACGCCTCTTCTTTTTGAACCTCTTGGAAAAATAAATATTGGGTGTAAAACTATTATTCTCCGATTCGTTACTGGAATAAGAGGTGCTTTCGTTTAAGGTCGCATCTCCTCTTACAGTGGATGATTGTGAATTATTTACTGCAAACGTTTTGTTTTTGGTAAATCCGGGAGAAATGTAAATGCTGGTTAAGGAGTCCAGAGTTATTTTTGCTGAAGTAGTAAAGCTATATTGTTTAGAGTCACTATTACCTCTGTTTTCAGATTGAGTCTGTAGAGTATATTGAGGGAGTAGGGTAGTTCGGGAAACTTTAGATTTCGTTTCCGTATTGGAATCATTATACATCAGGCTGAACGTATCCAGATCCGCTTCTTTGCTCAATTTATCGCTGTAATTTAAACCGATAGTACTGGATTTTTGAATGCCTTTGTTTCCACCACCCTGGCCATTGCCGGAACCTCCGGATCCTACCCATGAATTTCTGCCGCTTCCCATACTATCAAAAACCTCATCGCGGGAAAACCCTTGTGAATTGATATTATTTGAAGAAGCCAGAAGACTGACTTTAGTATCGCCCTTAAAATAGCTGACCAACCAGCTTGCCTCATATCGTTTATCTGACCCATATCCTACAGTAAGCCTGGAAAGAAAACCTTTATTCTTTTTTTCGTCGATGTTAAAATTAACTGTTGTTTTCTGTGACTTAGGCGTTTTTCCACTCAACTCTTCTTCCTTGGTCTTGGTGGTGGTAAACTGAATATTCTTGATAATATCTGCTGGCAGATTCTGAAGCGCAATTTTACCGTCTTTATCAAAAAATGGTTTTCCATTAATCATAATCTGGTCAACTTCTTTTCCATTGGCCGTTATTTTTCCATCATTACTGATTTCCACACCGGGAATCTGTTTAAGGAGTTCTTCAATTTTGCTGTCAGGACGTACCTTTATAGAGGAAGCATTGAATTCGATCGTGTCTTTTTTTATTTTAACAGGAGATACCGTGATTTTTACTTCATCAATCTTGTTAATTATATTCTTTTTTTCAAGATGAATATCCTCTAAAGAAAGTGATTCACTTATTTTTTCAAATTTTTTTGAATAGGAAGATAATTTTTCAGCATCAATTTTCAGAAATGAGGGCTCATAAATACCATCTGTTTTCAGCGAAAATTTTCCCTCTCTGTTGGTTGACGTATAATTGACAATAGAAGAGTCTTTTTCTTTTAAAAGGTACACCGTAGCATTTTCAACAGGCTTTTTTTCAAAATCCGTTACTTTGCCGTCAATATGTAGTTTTTGAGCATGCAAAATAAAGGCAGTGAATACCAACGTCCATAATAATAAGATTTTCTTCATTGAGTCCTTTTTCAAAGTGCTAAAAATAAAAAAACATCCCAACATAGGGATGTTCCTTTTAAAATATTTCTTGAAAATTAGATTTTCTTCAATATTATGCTTTCAAATATCTTGAATAAGCATATCCTTCCTGACCGTCAGCCGTTTTTACTTTCCACCAGTCATCAGAAGTTTGTTCAATTAAAGTTACAGATGAACCTTTTGAAGCTTTTCCTACAACAGCAGCTTCTGTAGAAGGCTCTTGTCTGATGTTAAGATTAGATTCGTCAGTAGCAACCGTTAAAGAAGCTCCTGAAGCAAGACCAGCTACCTGTACATCAATATTGATATCTGAAGCAGAATAAGTAGAGTCAATAGCTCCTAAGGCGTTCCATACTGCATCTTTAGCAGCTGTATTGGAAGCATTTCCGGAAACATAAAGAATTCCGTCCTGTTCCTGAACCTGAAGATTAGAAATTCCTGCAGATTGTGCAGCAGAAACTACGCTTGAATATTTATCTTGTAATTCGCCCATCTTAAATTATTTTACAATTAAGTTATTGTTATACTTCCCGATTTTCAAAGCATCTACAGATTCTTTGATCTTTCTTGCCTGTTGAGCAGAAACATTTCCTGTAAGAGTCAGTTGTCCGTTTACAACTTCTACTTTTACGGTAGGGAAATCTTTCACTGCATCCTGAACTTTTTTCTGAACAGCAGGATCTACAGCAGAAGTGGTTTCAACCGGTGCAGGTGCTGCAGCTATAGTAGACATATCCATAACGTCTTTTACTCCGTTGATTGCCTTTAATTTAGCAATCATTGCATCCTTAGACTGTTGGTCAGCGAAAGTTCCACTTAAGTGAGCTACACCTTCTTTTACTTCAACAGAAGCACCGGGATTAGAAGTTACTACAGTTGTAGCCTGAGTCTGAAGGTCGGCATCAGAAATTTTCTTTTTACAAGAAACCGCTCCGAAAGATACAGCTACAGCTAATGCAGCCATTGCGATAGTTTTTTTCATATTGTATATTTATTAATGTTGTTATACTATCAAATGTAATAATAAAATTTATACCAAAGGAATAAAAATTCAATAAATGTTTTTTAATTTTTTTACAATATTTTCTAAACCAGACAATTAATTTTTATGTTTCAAAAACTTAATATCAAATTCAACACAATTCGAAGAAAATCTACTGTCAATTCAAAAACCATTATATTTGCGCAAATTGAACTATATATATGAAAGGACAGAATAAACTTTTTATAGCGATTGTCATTGCCCTTATTCTGGGAGTAGGAATCGGAGGCATAGTACACGTAAAATATCCGGAAAGTGCAGAACCTTTTTCCAAGAACATTAAATTGCTGGGAACCGTTTTCATCAGGCTTGTACAGATGATTATTGCACCTTTGGTTTTTACAACTCTGGTAGTGGGAATTGCTAAAATGAGTGATATCAAAATGATCGGAAGAGTAGGAACAAAAGCAATGCTTTGGTTTATTTCCGCTTCTTTGGTTTCACTTTTTATCGGATTAATGCTGGTGAACTGGCTGGAGCCGGGACATGTGACCAAACTTCCGATTCAGGATGTTGCTTCAGCAGATGAGCTTCTTAAAAGCAGCAAAAGTTTTTCTATGGAAGATTTTGTAAAGCACATGATTCCTAAAAGTTTATTTGAGGCATTTGCCACCAATGAAGTTCTGCAGATTGTAGTATTTGCTATTATGTTCGGGATTGCATTGGCTAATCTTGGTGAAGCTTATGCTCAGCCTGTGGTAAAACTTTTTGATATTATTGCCCATGCGATCCTTAAGATGGTAGGATATATCATGTGGTTTGCTCCTTTTGGAGTATTGGGAGCCATTGCAGCGGTAGTAGCGACTAATGGTTTCGAAATATTTAAAGTATATGCCATTTATCTTAGAGACTTCTTCTTTGCGCTTGGTGTTCTGTGGGTTGTTCTTTTGATTGTGGGATATTTAATTCTCGGCAATCGTCTTTTTGACCTTATGAGAAGAATTAAAGAGCCATTATTGATTGCCTTTTCTACAACCAGCTCTGAAGCAGTATTCCCGAAATTGGTGGAAGAGCTTGAGAAATTCGGGTGTAACAGCAGGGTAGTATCTTTTATTCTGCCTTTAGGATATTCTTTCAACCTGGATGGTAGTATGATGTATATGACCTTCGCTTCTATTTTCATTGCACAGATTTATGGAATTGAAATGACTCTTGGGCAACAGATCACTATGCTTTTGGTATTAATGCTTACTTCGAAAGGTATTGCCGGAGTTCCGAGAGCATCGCTGGTAATTATTGTAGCAACCTGTTCCATGTTCGGAATTCCACCGGAAGGAATTGCTTTAATTCTGCCAATTGATCACTTCTGTGATATGGGAAGAAGTATGACAAACGTATTAGGAAATACATTAGCAACTTCTGCAGTATCAAAATGGGAAGGACAATTAACCGAACCCTTAGATAAAATTTAAACACAATTATGAGTGTTAAAAACTTAGAATTATATAAAAGCCATATTTTTGAATATGGCTTTTCTGTTATCAATGGAATATTTTCAGAGGAAGAAGTTGAGAAAATCATCAATGTTATTGAGGGTATAGATACTTCCAGAGAAAATTTCAGAAAGTCTGAAGATCTGTTTGCCATAAGACAGTTTTTAAAAGAAATTCCGGAAATTAAAGACTTGATTTTTAATGAAAATATTAAAAAGGTCATTAAGGAAATCTTTGGAGAGAAATATTTTGTGGTGAAAAGTATTTATTTTGATAAGCCCGAGACTTCCAACTGGTATGTGGCCTATCATCAGGATCTGACAATTTCCGTTGATAAAAAGGTAGAGTTACCCGGGTTTGGCCCGTGGACAACTAAGCAAAATCAATTTGCCGTGCAGCCTCCGCTTCCTGTTTTGGAGAATATTTATACCATCAGGATTCACCTGGATGACACAGATGAAAATAACGGAGCATTGAAAGTAATTCCCGGATCTCACGCGAAAGGAATTTACAGACCGGAAACGATTGACTGGACTGTAGAAACAGAAAATATCTGTAAGGTGGAAAAAGGAGGAATTATGCTGATGAAGCCTCTCACGCTCCACGGTTCAAACAGAACGACCAATGGAAAGAAAAGGAGAGTCATTCATATTGAATTTTCAGATAGGGAGCTTCCGGAGCAATTGAACTGGTCAGAAAGAGCTAATTAAAACTCAATGATAAAATGGCATTAGAAAAAAATCACTTTCCAAGCATTCATTCTAAAATTTCCAAAAATTGGACATCAGCTATAAAGGTTATCTTTTTAGGATTTGCAGTGATGACACCTTTGGTGATGATTATAATGTCCATAATTACATTGAGTTCAAAGGTTGTCATAGAAGTGAAAATTTTAATTGTTGTATTGACCCTATTAATTATTTGGCTATTTGTAGGGTTGCTGATCATGCAAAGAAAAGAAAAGGGAAGAAAGAAAATAACTCAGATCGTGATTGACAGCCAAGGGATTCACGATTATAGTAATCAAGAGCTGGTAAGGTCATTGAAATACACCGAATTGATGCCTAATCCTGAAAACGGGAAATATGATGTATTGATTCACTCCGGGCAGGATACGGATTTGACTATCTATTTTTATATATCTGATTCTATAACCCATGAAATAAAAAGACAAGACTTTTTCTTAAATGCTGATTTTGTAATTACTAACGGAAATGCACTGAAAAAACATTTTATTAAAGGAGTCATGATTTTCAGACCTGATCTAAAGATTGCCCCTGATGTTTTGGATTTATACGGATTAACAGAGATAAGTGAAATTTGATAAAAAAAATTAGCCCTTCGAACATTCGAAGGGCTTGATTTTTATGATTGAAAGTTGAAAGAAACCTGGAGGCTCCGTTATTTTAAATACTTCTCATATTTTTTCAGATGGTAATCTGGCTTTCCTACTTCACTATTTTGCTGAAATTTCATCAATAAAGATATAGGCATCACCACCGGCTCCCTGATGCCATTCAGGAAGTTTTCCGAAATAATACGCTTTTACTTTAATGTATCTGGCTTCAGTTGGAAGAATCTCTGTTGAGAAATCTTTAATCTGGACTTTTTCGTCTTTTGGATCAATGGAGTTGTCGATGGTTTTAAGAAGAATAAAATCTTTACCATTCATGGAAGCATAATACTCTACTTTTTTAGGCATCAGGATCCATGCTTTGCTATCCTGAAGATAAGTAGAGGATATACTGGTAATTTGCTGGGGAGATTTAAAATCTATAATGGCTTCAAAGTTTTGTCCCTGATAACCCTGCCATTCTCCTTTCCTCCAATTGACATCGCCTCTGATACCGTCGATAAGAGCAATTTTTCCATTGGCTGTATATTGAGGAGTAGCCTTGGAAAGAGTAGTAATATCCCAGTAGTTGGGTCTCCGGTTGAAATTAGCTACCGTGACGGAGCTTTTTTCTCCTTTTCTTTCAGCATATGCGGTAACCTGTGTAGTTTTGGTGATAGAAAAAGGGCCTTTGTATGGAATAAATGTTTTTCTTTTATTCGCGTCACTTTCATCGATGGTCATGTAGAATATTTTATCTCCCGGATTTAACGGAGCAATTTCAACTTTAGTAGAGAAGTCAAAAATTCTGTCGGCAGCAATTACCGGAGATGGAATAAGTTGAGTATACTTTGCATCTTTTACAGGAACTACATTTTCAAACCCCAACTTTTTAAGCTCTGCCTTTCCGGTATTTTTGGTAATGATTCTGCTGGAACCGTCTTCAAGATGAATTTTAATTTCATCAAAATAAGGTGTAGTTGTCTGCCATTCGGGAAGTCCCGGAGTTACAGAATAAATTCCCGTAGCACTTAGAATGTACCATGCACTCATTTGACCACAGTCTTCATTGCCAATGAGTCCATCAGGGGTATTTTTGTAAAAGTTATCCAGAATATATTTGATTTTGGCATCTGTCTTTTCCGGCTTATCTACAAAATTATAAAGGTAGGCAATATGGTGACTCGGCTCATTGCCCTGGGCATATTGTCCCATTAACCCTGTAATATCTGCCTGCTCTCTTCCTGTGGTTTTATCCGGGGCAGTAAAGATGGCATCAATAAACTTTTCGAATTTTTCTTTTCCACCATGAGCTTCTATAAGTCCCGGAATATCTTGTTGTACAGAGTAAGAATAATGCCATGAATTTCCCTCTGTATAATTGTTATTGACCTCTCGGGGATCAAAAGGCTCATACCAGTTCCCATTTTTTCTTGGCTGCATGAATCCATTTTTTGGATTGTACAGGTTTTTCCAGCTCTGAGACCGCTTCATGAAATATTGGTAATCTTCTTTCTTTCCTAAAATCTTTGCCATTTGAGCAATACACCAGTCATCATAGGCATATTCTACGGTTTTCGATACACTTTCAGATTCATCGTCCATGCTGATGTAATTATTCTGCTTGTAAGCATTTAAACCGAAGATATCCTGCATGGCAGAGCTTTTAGAAGCCTGAAACGCTTTTTCATAATCAAACCCTTTAATTCCTTTGGCCATCGCATCAGCAATTACTGAGACAGCATGATAACCGATCATACATTCTGTCTCATTGGAGGCAAGTTCCCACACTGGAAGTTTTCCTCCCTGTTCATATTGTTTGATGAAGGTATTGATGAAATCAGCAGTCCTTTTTCTGTCGATCAGGGTCATTAACGGATGGGCACCTCTGAAAGTATCCCAAAGAGAAAATACGGAGTAATATTCAAAATCTTTCGCTGTGTGAAGATTATTATCCCGTCCCCTGTATCTTCCGTCAACATCCATGTAAATATTGGGTTGGGTAAAAACATGATATAAAGCTGTATAAAAAATAGAAAGCTTATTGTTATCATCAGATTTTACTTCTATTTTTGAGAGTTCTTTATCCCAATCAGTCTCAGCTTGTTTTTTTATCTCTCCGAAATTTGATGATTTTCCTTCTGCCAGCATATTTTTCTCTGCTCCTTCATATCCTGTAGGCGAGAGTGCCACTTTCACATAAATCTTCTCTCCTTTTTTAACATCGGTTGAGAAGGCCAAAGCCAATCTGGTTCCTGTAAAGAGTTTACTTTCCTGTTTTCCATTAACCTCAACTTTTGAAATTTTCATAGGTTTTGAAAATTCGATTCTGGCGTAGATATATTGGTTGGTTGCCCATGCTTCACTTCTTCTGAAGACTTCAATGGTTTTATCATCAATAATTTTCACCTCTCCTTCAAGAAGCTTATCTCTGTGATTGAGATCCAGAATAATATTGGCATTCCCTGCATTGTTAAAAGTGTATTCATGATACCCCACTCTTTTGGTGGTGGTAAGGCGGACATCAATATTGTTTTTATCTAATGTAACGGAATAAAATCCCGCGCCTGCTTTTTCTTTTTTGTGAGAAAATTTTGAAGAATACTCTTTATTGTTGAGGCTTGGGTTGCCCATAGTAGGCATCAGCATAATATCTCCGTAATCAGAAACACCTGTTCCGTTAAGATGAGTATGGGAAAATCCATAAATGACAGAGTCCGAATAATGATAACCGCTACATCCGTCCCAGCTTCCGTCAATTCTGGTATCCGGAGATAATTGTACCATCCCGAACGGAACTATAGCACCCGGAAAAGTATGTCCGTGGCCTCCGGTTCCGATGAAAGGATTAACGTATTGTGAATAGTTTTGAGCACATAGGATCTGAGTCATAAACAAAGAAAATGCAATCAGATTTCTTTTCATATTGAAATTTTATACCAACGAATATATCGAAAAACAACAAGATAGATGTAATAAAGTACAGAGATGATTTGTCTTATTGAAAACTAGTAGAATCAATGAAGAAAATAGGAATTGCTATCATTACATTGTTGCCGGTACTGGCATTTTCTCAAACCATTACAGGAAAGATATTACATGACGGAAAAAACGGCCTCCTACGTTGAGGTGGTAGCAGTAAAAGATCAGAAAAAGCATTCAGTTATTTCTGATGAGAAAGGAAATTATTCCCTTAAACTTGTAGAAACAGGTAATTATAATATCAAACTTATTCAGGATGGTGAAGAGGTATCCGGTATCGATATTTTGGTAAACGGAGATTTGAAACAAGATTTTGTCATTGATAAAAAGAAGGAGAAACAAATTGAAGGTGTTACCCTTACTGCCAGAAAAAAATTGATAGAACGAAAAGCTGATCGTTTGGTTTTTAATGTGGTTAATTCGGTTGCTTCACAGGGAATGGACGGGGCGGATGCTATGGCTACGACCCCTTTGGTAAAAGTAGATGATAACGCTGGAATTTCAATTGCGGGTAAAAGTGGTGTGGCCATTATGATTAATGAAAGAATACTAAATCTTTCCGGAAGTGAGCTCGTTACCTATCTTAAAAGTCTGAGATCTGAAAATATTGAAAAGATAGAAGTTATTACCACCCCTCCTGCCAAATATGAAGCACAGGGAAACAGCGGGCTGATCAATATTGTTCTGAAGAAAAATCAAAATTTGGGATGGAGTGGAAGCTTTACAACAACTCTCCAGCAGCAGACTTATACAGGAAATTCCAATAGTGCAACGATCAATTATCAGAATGAAAAATTACGATCCTCATTGAAATTGAGGCAGAACAAATATGAAAAGCATTCCTACGAAAATTATAGAATAGAAGGGGCAGACGGTCTTAAAAGTTCGGATGACCGGAGAGATTTCGGGGATGGATTAGGAGCAAATGTAAGTGTTGATTACCAGCTGAGCGCTAAATCTAATGTTGGATTTATTTACGATTATGGTTTCGGACACTCGAATATGGATATTGTGAATACGTCGGATTATTTTCAAAATGGGAATTATACCAATACATTACTTACATCGGCGGAGCACAGAGCAAGAGGTATTCAGCAAACGGTAAGTGCATATTATGATGTGAAATTTGGAAAGCAGGATAATAAACTGAGCATTACAGGGAATTATTTTTCTAATATTCCCAAGACAACTATTGATTTTACAACAATAGAAAATTCAGGGGATCAGTTTACCGTGAAGTCACCTTCTACAGTGGATTATAAAATCTATTCCGGGCAGGCAGATCTCACTTTACCTTATCAGTTTGCTAAAACGGAAGCAGGAGTGAAGTTTACTAATTTTGATAATAATTCGGAGATATTTTATCAGGACCTGACAGACGGGAATTATGTTACCGATCCCATAAAGAGCAATGCATTTAAGTATAATGAAAAAAATTATGCTGCCTATATTAGCTTTGAAAAGTCATTTAACGAAAAATGGTCAGCAAAAGCGGGATTGCGCTATGAGTATTCCACCATAACCGGAAACTCTTTGACTTTAGGACAACAGTCGGAGAATTCTTATGGGAAATTTTTTCCTACAGCATATATCTCTTATAAAAGTGATGAAAATAATACATTCAGTCTGAATTATTCCAAAAGGATCAACAGACCTGGTTTTCGTGCGATTAATCCATACCGATGGTACATTAATATAAATTCTTATTTCACAGGAAATCCATTCTTACAGCCATCCATTAATCATAATTTTGAAGTTTCCTATGTGTATAAAGGAAAGCTGTCGGCTTCAGCTTATTTTCAAAGAACACTCGATGGATTTAGCCAGATCGTGAATCTTGATGGAGAAAACAGGATCAGTACTTTCGCCAATTTCTTTACCCAAAACAGTGTAGGGATTACCCTTAATTATTCCGATACATTTTTTAAACGTTGGGAAGCCAATTATTCAGCAGATCTTTCCTATATGAAAACATCGGTGTTTGCTACGGATGCAGCTTCCAGAAAAGGAGCCGGATATGACTTTGATCTTCAGAATAACCTGTCGCTCAATAAAAATAAAACAGTTCAACTCGTTCTTAATTATTGGTTCCGTCTTCCATCGAATTTTGAAATGGTGCATTGGGAATATACGGGAAATATAACAGCCGGGCTTAAGCTCAGTCTTATAGAAAAGAGCCTTCAGGTTAATCTCCTTGTTTCTGATATTTTCAAACAATCTAGAAGCAGAGGACAAATCTTTTATATCACAGGCACTCATTCTTTCAACAATTATTATGATGCAAGAAGACTTACCTTGTCGGCCACCTATACTTTTGGCAATAAAAAGGTAAAAGGAGCAGAGCGTAATGTGAAGTTTGATGAGAAAAACAGAGCGAATTAGGGATTAGAAGCTGGAGGTAATGAACAGATTTTGAAAATTCGGTTTACCAAACTCTACATATGGCTAAGCGGATAGTATTATGAGGTTTAATCATTAAAAGATCCGCCAATAACTTCAAGCCTCCCTCTTCCAGCTTCCTTACTGTTTAAACTTCCCCCTCAAAGAAGTCACTCAGGTAGCTGTCCTTATCATCCTCATCTCTTGTAGTTCCCAGATATCTCTTCCAGGCTTGAGATTCATGATATACAATTCCCATTTCCCAGACACAATAGGTAGGGAGGTGGGTTTTATTTCTATCCCATATCTCAAATTTTCCGGAGCCATCGTAGTAGACACTTTCCCATAATTCGTTTTCACTTCGCCACGTGCATACCAGAAGAAGGTAGTTATCACCACATCGGTGCATAATTACAAAACCCAAGTCATCAATATCCTGGAATTTTTCCGGTGCATCCTCTATACAATCTTTTGCTTTGCTGAGGTCTTCCAAACTGATTTTTGAAGGATCCTCTGCAAGGTCATACCATTTGAATCTGGTTTTTCCAACAGTGAAAATTCCTTTGGGAATAGCCTGCTTGGAGGGATAAGTAGTTGCTTTCATAGGTTTTGTTTTTGGTTAGATTATCTCGTACTAATATAAAAAATAGAGGGATAAAATTTTTAGTGATCTTATTTATCACCTGATGTTATAGATTTTATTGATTCTAAATTATCAAAAAAATGCGTAAATTTGTGAACAATTTATATTTAGTATGTTGACGAAAGAAAAGGTTCAAGATTTCCTTAAAGAAATAGAAGTAGACGACTTGGTGAATAATCTTCAGATTATGGGTAATGATGTTTATATTGACATGACTGCTCATTCGCCTGCAATGCATGAAAAGAAAAAGCTGGAAGCTGCTATGAAACAGGCTTTTGCCAGTGAGTTTGGAGAAGATGTTCACTTAAAGCTTAAAATCGTTTCTCCGGAACCTAGTGAAATTCAGCAAAGTCAGATCAAAGGAAAACAAATTCCTGGAATTCAGAATATTATCGCTATTGCTTCCGGTAAAGGAGGAGTAGGGAAGTCTACTGTTTCTGCAAATATGGCAGTAACATTGGCTAAAATGGGCTTTAAAGTAGGATTACTGGATGCCGATATCTATGGTCCGTCAGTACCGACAATGTTTGATACAGAAGGTCAAAAGCCAATTTCTGTAGAAGTGAAGGGTAAAAACATGATGAAGCCAATTGAGAATTATGGAGTAAAAATGCTTTCAATAGGATATTTCTCCGGGGCCAATCAGGCGGTAGTATGGAGAGGACCTATGGCTTCAAAAGCATTAAACCAGATGATCAGAGATGCAGCATGGGGGGAATTGGATTTCTTGTTGATTGACCTTCCTCCGGGAACAGGAGACATTCACTTGTCAATTATTCAGGAAGTTCCTGTAACTGGTGCTGTGATTGTAAGTACACCTCAGCATGTAGCTTTGGCAGATGTAAGAAAAGGGATTGCGATGTTCCAGATGGAAAGCATAAATATTCCTGTTCTTGGATTAATCGAAAATATGGCGTATTTTACACCGGAAGAACTACCTGAAAATAAATATTATATCTTTGGAAACCAGGGAGCACAATATTTGGCAGAAGATCTGGGAATTCCTGTACTGGGAGAGATTCCTTTGATTCAAAGTATCAGAGAAGCTGGAGATGTTGGAAGACCGGCTGCGCTTCAGGAAGGATCTAAAATTGCAGAAATCTACACAGAAACTGCAAGAAAAATGGTTGAAAGTTTGGTTGAAAGAAACAAAAATCTTCCTCCGACTGAAGCCGTTAAGATTTCTACAATGGCCGGATGTTCGCCAAAAGCAAAATAATAATATTTCAAATTATATTTGAAAAACCGAATTGAACTGAAAAAATATGGAAACAAACATAACACACGAAGATACCGTAACAAGAGTAATGGAAGCTTTGGAAAGCATCAGACCGTTTTTGAATAAAGACGGAGGTGATATTGAGCTTATTGACGTGAAAGATAATCAGGTTTTTGTGAAACTTTTGGGTAACTGCTCCGGATGTTCATTGAATTTTTCAACCTTAAAGTTAGGTGTTGAAAATACCATTAAACAACACGCTCCGGAAATTGAAAAGGTAGTTAACGTAGAATAAAATTATATCTGAGATATTTTTAAAAAAGACAGACTTTTTATGAGGTCTGTCTTTTTTGTGCTGTAAACTTTGGATATGGAAATCCTCAGATTCTAAAAGTTATTCCAATAAAAGCTTTACATTATGATGTTCTAAAACCGCAAGTATTTTTCCGAAGTTGGCCTTCAATAATGTTTTACTCCTTTTGTGATTTACCCAAACCAGTTCAGAAATTGATTTTACCCCAAAATCTCCGTATAGACAATCATGTAAAGCGTAGATATTACGTCCGAAATATCCGGCAATTCCATTAATTTCTTCTCCAAGAGTACAGAAAAACCCATCTAAATTGTGGAAGTTATTTCCATCAATATGAATTTTAATATTTGCTTTAGCTATTTCATATTCTCCATGATGTAAGGCGTACACCAGCCATCCCTGAAGCTCATCTTTTCTGAAAGTTTTCCAGATATTCTTTTCTCTAATTTCATTATTAAGTTGCATATCCAGTGCCTTTTGATACCCTTTTGGACTTGTCCATACGTAACCACTTAGGATAACATTTCTTTTTGATTTATGTATTTTAATATTACTGATAAAAGTTTGATCAATAGGGGTATTTTCATGATCAAGTTTACAGATAAATCCATTATTCTGATATAGTTTAGATGAACTTTCTATAGCAGAAATAAGATTGGAAATATGGTGAACATTCGTTAACCTTACTTTTTTATAAGTGATAGGACCGGCTCCCTCAATATTACTTACCTGATCTATTAATGTGATTATTTCAGGTTCATTGCCTGTATCCAATATAAATCCAAACATTATATTATTTTTTATAAATGAGCCTTAATGGTGGAAAAAAACGTAAAATTAATCAATTTTGTGGATAACAAAAAAGCTTCGGATATTTTCCGAAACTTTGTGTGAGGTTGAAACTTGTAAAATGGATTTTTAATTAAAATGATTTCTCAACGAAATATTAGAAGTAACATTAACACTTAAGTTACTATTAGTAGTGTCCCGCATCCTGTATTGAATCTGAATCTGTGTCCCTGCGGTCAGATTTCCCATCCAGAACAAAGGCATACTCCCTCCGGAACCACCACCACCCGTACCAAAGTATGACGTGGCTAATACAGTGGACGTTGTGGTATTGATAATCTGAGCTGCAAAGGTTTTTGCTGTTCCTGAAGAAGCTGAGATACCCAGCTGGACAATTCCGGAAAAAGAATATAATCCGGTAACAGGTATTGTAAATATGCCGGCATTATGCACATTTCCTATATCGAGACGCTCAGTAGCAAAATCAAGAGTCGTCCAGGGAGAATAGGCAGGGTTGGTATAAGCTGTTGTTGATGCGGTTGGGCTTCCCGTAAATACCAGCTCCGTGATGTTCCGGTTATTGATTTCAGTTCTTGTATCCGTTACTTCTGCGATAGACTCCCATGCCGTACCTGTCCATATATAAAAGGTATCCCGAAGTACATTATTCGGGGCTGTTCCCGCGTTCAGAAGATTATAAACCAGCATTCCCTGATCGGGTGATGTAGCAGATGAGGTAACCGGAATCGTTGTGATATCGTTGGTTGCGGATAGCTGTACTCTGGGAATTAATAATCCTTTATTAGGACTTGCCAGATCTAAAATAGTACCCGCATCCGGAGTTGTTGTACCTATACCAACTTGGGATTTTGCCATTAAGGAAATAGCAATGATAAAGGCGTATGTGAATTTATATTTTAAGTCCATATTTTAATATTTATAGATGTTGACAGTTCCTGATTCCATTCTGTAATTCCCTGCAGTATATGAATACTGAAAACTTAAAAGGTGATTTGCATTGATATTTCGGGTATTGATCAAGGTAGTATACATTCTGTTAAGAACAAACCTTCCTGAAATAAAGCCTACGTAAGAGCCATTATCCAGTAATCTGTTGGTACTGGTTCCTCCGGAGTTTGCCGTATTGGACATAACCGATACAAATTCTACCAGATATATTCCTGTTGAAGGAACAGTGTACTGGTTCGTCCCAAGATTCCATCCTGAATATTTATCAACAAGAATCTCCTGTGCAGTAAGGGTGAGCGGGGTTGGTGAGCCTCCACTTGCCGTACCTAACACAGCATAAGGTTTTTGTCCAATATTCGCAGAAAAGACTAAAAGAGGAATGTTGGCAGAGGAAATAATACTTTCAGTGGCAGTAGACGTTGCCTGAGAATGATACTGATTGTCACTCCCCCAGTAAGCTATAGAAGGGGTCAGATCATTATTAATATTCATCGCCGTATTGTATAGCATCACTCCTAATGCGGGGGCCGTAATAGGGGTGGTAGTACTGGTTTTATTGGTAATGGCGAGATTCGGAATTCTAAGAGCTTTATTATTAGCATCTAACTTTACAATAGCTCCGGGGGAAACATTAGTAGACCCTATGACAAACTGCCCAAAATATAATGGTGTACAACACAGCAAAAAGACCAGAGAAAAAAAATACGTTTTCATAAGCATCCTATTTAATTGTTTAATATTTTGGAAATGGAAACATTGGTATTGCCGATCTGATAATTGGCACCATTAGACTGAACACTAAAGGTGATGATATCATTATTTATCAGGCTTAATGTACAGGTGCTGGACAGCCCTGCAAACTGATAATCTCTTTCCATGGCATAGGTACATACAGTAGATCCGTTCTTTTGGACAAACAATGCAGAGCTGCCGCCGGTATCTCCGGCTGTATTTCTGGTGTCTGCCGTGTAGGTAACGACATACATTCCGTTTTCTTTGATCTGATACCCTGTGTAAGCTCCTGCAGGACCTTGTGCTCCGACGGGTAAATTTTTAAACAGCGTATTGAAATTAAGATTAGTTGTTGTTCCGGCTGTTATACTGGAAGAAGTTGCAATATTACTGGCTGCAAAAACAGGAGTGATAAAAGGAATTTTTTCAACTTCTGTGATCACATTGGCTTTTGTGTACATTTTTTCCCAGACCGTTCCGTTGAAAACGTAAAGTCCCTTATTTACACTTGTCATTCCTGATCCCGCCACAGAGGTATTATAAATGACAAATCCGGTTTTGGGACTGGTAATAGTTGCAAGATCATTGGTTGCGGTTAAAGAGACTACCGGAAGCTGTAGTCCTTTATTCGTAGCAGTTACATCGAGAATCGCGGATGGATTGGGCGATGTATTTCCAATCCCTACTCCTCCTTGTTGGGCTTTGATAGAAATCAAAAAGAATAGGCAAAGGAGGAAGAATTTTTTTTTTTGCATTTTTTTTGGTTTTATTAAAATTAAGAATAATAAAGTGTATTATTTGCTATTTTATGTTTAAATTATTGTAATATTTATTCAGATATCAATTTTTTGCTACTGTTTTTATTGGACTTATTGGTGTTTGTATGTTTGTTTTATTGAATGATATCCTTGTTTTCAGAAAATAAAAGAATAACCATTTAATTTGAATTAAATAATAAAAAAAGCTTCAGAAATTTCTGAAGCTTGCTGTTAATAATGCAATATTTTTCTTATAATATTAAAATTTGCATTTAAATATTATGTCGTTTTTTCAACGATAATTTTCCTTTATTGTTTCACTACTTTATTTCCTACTCCTGTTAGTGAAGCATCAGGTTTACCGCTTTTGGTTCCCGACGTTTTGTAGAATACAGTGTTATTACCCCCTTCCATCATAATTTTATCTACTCTGTCAATATAGACTTTATTACCTGTTCCTGAAACGGAGATGTTTTTAGCACTGCCTTTGATGGTGACGGTATTATCACCTCCTTCCACTTCTACAATGCCTCCGTTAAGAGAGTAATTAAGTTTATGTCCTACACCTTCTACATGTACTTTTTTATTACTGTCTGTTTTCTCTACCCCGTTCATGGATTCTGTTTTTCTGGATTGAGAAAAAGCAGTGCCTGTTCCAAGCAGGAGAATCGCCAGAATTGCAGCTGTTTTAATACTTTTCATATTGAATTTGGTTTTTGTTGCAGGTAAATATAAGTATAAATAGACTTTCCTTTTTCCATGGAAAAGTTAAATCATCTTAAAATTGATGCCAGGCTCATAAAAAAGCTCCGGAGTTTCCGAAGCTTAAGATTAAAAAATAGACTGATTATTTTACTTCACAATAATTCTTTTTACATGCCCTTCTGATGTTTTTACGAGATAGATTCCGGTAGAAAGATGTGTTGTGCTTATTGTTAAAGCATTTTTTTCTTTGGTAATCAGTTTGCCGGACATATCATATAATTCGTAATCCTGTTTTCTGTTGAAATACAAGATGTTTCCTTTATTGACAGGGTTAGGGAATATGTTGAAGGTAACCTGTGTATTTTTTGTATCACCAATGCCCAATGTAGGAGAAGGTGCTACTTCGTACATGGATAAGGTACCACTGATCTCATTGGCTATGATGACATACCCCTTGCCTGTAGTCGTATTTTCCGGTGCGATATAAATGATTCCTTCAGGGCCATTGTCTCCGCCGTAAGCAGAGGTAATACGGGAGTGTTTATAATCTGTAAAAATAGGAGTATTAGGATCTGTGATATTATATACCATTACCCCTCCTGTTCTTTCCAGAGTAATAAAAGCGTACGTTTGTCCGCCAATGGTTCCCAAAGCAACACCTTCCGGTTCAGGACCTTTTGCACGGCTTCTGCTTTTAACCGTATTGGATTCATTATCAGCATTGAAAATCAACGGGTGATTGGCTGCTATATATCTTTCAAACTGATCTCCGCTATCATAAACCCTTTGCTTGGTATCTGCATTAAAAATAGAGAACGAACGTGCTCCTAAAGCTGCAATTTCTTCAAACTCAGGATCATTGTCTATATTTCCTGTTGCTGTAGATACTCTGAATCTTCCCAGATTATGGGAAGCTTTTAATACGGCTGCTTGTGGGAAAATAGCAGGGTCTAATGTGTACGTGTTGGCTCCTACAGTCGTTCTTTCACTATATCCCGGAAGATCTTTTTCATCTCCTTCATTGGCTGTTACAATATAGTTGGTATTTCCAACTTTGTAATTTTGTACAGCATCAGGAATATAGTAGGCTTTTACCGGCCAGTTGGCAATTAAAACTTCACCGTTATTATCTGAAGCATCAAAGCCGTTACCCGGAAGGCTCATATCTTTTTTACCCAGTCCCCAGATTCCTGTAATGGTTTTGGTACCAAGATCAACCTCAGCAATGGCATTGTTTTCCTGCAAAGTGACCCAGGCTTTCTGGCTGTCTGCACTTATGGTAACATACTCCGGCTCCAGATCCTGAGAAAGAGTATTGTTGGTTCTTACTTTTCGGAGACCTGTTGCAGTTAGTGCAGCTACCTGTGAATCAAAATTATTAAAATTGAGAGTCGTGACATGGCTTTGAGCAAGGTTGGAAATACCTCCTGAGATATCAATAATACTGATGGTACCTTCAGGATCAACCGTATAAGCATCATTGGGTTCTCCTTCGTTTGCCGTAACTACTTTTGTGCCGTCCGGACTGAAGGTTATCATATCCGGTAATGCTCCTACAGTGACCTGTTTAAGGAAATTACCATTGATGTCAAAGAAGACAACAGAACCGTTTTGTTGAGGGTTGGTATTGGGTGATGCAGCTGCGATGATTCCGTTTTTTACTGCAATACTTGTAATTCCGCCGTACGGAGCCATATTTACTGTTTTTATGACAGATGGAGTAGTAGGATTACTGAAATCAATAATATCAAAAACATCTGTAATGGAACTGATCGTGAATAATCTTTGAGTAGAAGGATCATGCACTACAATTTCGGTAGAACTGTTGTTATTCCCTGAAGGATCAAAGCTTCCGATATAATTCAGCTGAATCTGATTGGATGGTACAGGAGCTGCTTTATCATTGTCCACAATATATACAGTTGAGGAATTATCTCCTGAAATAGCAGCTCCAACCGGATTTTCAAGACTTAACACAAAATACTCAGCCTGCTGTTCTTCGGTGGTGTCATCAATAATAGGAATGTTAACCGTATAACTGGTGGTAGAAGGATTGATCGTAATGGTTTGATTGGTAAATGTAAAATCGTTTTGGTCAGCTGTACTGAATGGGGCTGGTTTTACCACAAGATTTACCGTTGCTGCAGAAGGGTTTGTGATATTGATTTTGAAGGCAAGATTCCCTGCATTCTCATTGACTTTAATAAAGTTTTTATCTAAAGAAATGGTTGTTCCGGCAGTTGTAAAGGTACTAAAAGTAGCAGCTGTAACAGCATTGTCACTAAAATCTTCAACCATACCGGGTTTTAACGCCATGTAATAGGTTTGCCCCGGTACAAGACCGGAAGTTGGGCTTATAGAGATGGTATTATTGCTGAAAGTAGTCGTAAAGGGAACTTGTGTACCTGTAGAGTTTCCAAGACGGAATTCTACAAGATTTTGTGCATTAGAATCGTTAATCGCGGAATTATCTGTAAGTCTTACATTTTCGTTGAAAGAAATAGTAGGGTTAACCGTTGTGGAAGCATTATTTGTGTTGTTAACAGGAAGATAGGTGACCGTTGGTGGAGTAGTATCTGCTGTTCCCGCTGAGGTAGCATCTACTGTAAAATTGTCGAAGCGGTTGTTACCACCGGCTCCACCTCCTGTAGCTGAGAATTCCACTTTTAATTTAAAATTGGGATTGTTGGAAACTCCGGAAATAGCAGAAAAATCAAAGGTGACCAATTGCGGGTTGGCATCCTGTGGATTTACAGTTTGGTAAGGAATAAAAGTGGTCCCGTCAACCGAGTAGGACCAGGATTGGGTGCCTGCTCCCTGTCCGGACCTTCTTGTGGTAAATTTTACAATAACATTATTATATCCACTGGTGGGCACATTAAATTGTAAACCCCCACCGATGGGATTGTTGAACCTCAAATGGGTTCCCGAGGGATCTCCGTTTCTTGCATTCAAATTGTTGACATTGAAATTCTGTCCGGTGCCTCCTGCAAAATCTATTTCACTTGTTCCTCCTGCGATGGCTGTAAGAGAACCGTTAGCCAATGTAAAGGAAGGGGTGGTAATAGAAGTTGCGGAACTATTGTCATTAAAATTCCAGTAATGGATAAGTGTCTGCCCGAAAAGCCCGCTCTGAAAAAAGAATGCGGCAATGACAGACCCTTTTAAAAGGTAGTTGTTGATCATTTTTTACTTCAATTAGATGAATACAAAAATGAACTTTATGTTTCGCAACTATTTTAATGGAATTTTAAGAAATGTTTAAAAAATAGTTTTTTAACAATAAAATGTGATAACGAAATAATGAGGATGATGTGTTTTTTTAGAATAAAGTTATTTTGAGGGCTGCCCCAACAAGTTTAAAATCTTCCCAGACTTTCCTTCCAGCGGATGTTTTTGCATGTAAAAAAATCCTGAAATAGCAGTCAGAAGCAAGAGCACAAAAATAACCAGAACAATTCTTTTTAACATGTCTCTCATATCGCTAAATTTTTAATATCTCTAATTTCTAAAGTGGAGGTAGGGTACCCTTTCTGCACTGCATGAACCATAGCTCTACCCACTTCGTGTAAAGTTAATGATTTTGCCGGTAAAAAAACAGGAAAAAACCAAATAAAAGGTTTAAAGAACCATTTTACATTCGTTTGGCCTTCAACAGGTTTCATAAATCCGGGGCGAAAATTATACGCTGATTTGAAATCCATTTTCTTTAAAGCGTTTTCTGTTCTCCCTTTTACCCTGGCCCACATGATCTTTCCACTTTCGGTACGATCGGTGCTTGCGCCGGATACATAATTGAAAACCATTTCCGGATTTTGGTTCAAAACGGCTTTAGCAAAATGCAGGGTAGTATCGTAGGTAATTCTGGTGTAATCCTCTTCATTCATCCCAACGCTACTGATTCCGGCACAGAAAAAACAGGCATCATATCCTTTTAGTTTTTCATCATTAAAGTCTATGGATAAAAAATCAGGAACAAGATATTCCTTAAGTTTCGGGTGCGTTTTTCCGGAGGGTTTTCTGCTGATGCTGAGGATTTCTGAAACATCAGGGTTTTCAAGACATTCCATCAGAACTCCTTCGCCTACCATTCCTGTAGCTCCGGTAAGAATTATTTTGATTGTACTCATAATCTAGCTGTTGATAATTGTTATAACGATCGATAGAGACACTTTACTTTAAAGTTATGAATTTTTTTTTCAAAAAAACTGAAAGATTATTTTTATTAATCATCAATAGAGAGCGGGCTTTAGTCCGCGAAATAAGAATGAAAATCTTACAATGGCTTTAGCTCAAACTTATCATGAACAAGTATAAAGTCTATTTTACTTCACTTTCAACGACGATAAATTAAGTAATGGCAGATACTTTTAGGCCTATAGAAAGGGTTTGTAGCATAAACTTAAAGGGAAAGACCTAGACTATTGAAAAGTTACAATTACAAACCTAACAGGTTTCTAAAACCTGTTAGGTTTATCTATTTTGACTGTACTCATGGACGAGCTATTAATAACTGTATAAGAATTTAAAGGAATTTACTTCAAAATTCTGCATTTTTTCAAAAATCTGAAATGGCTGTTTTTATTAATCATCAATTGAGAGTGGGCTTTAGCCCGCGAAATAAGAATGAAATCTTCCATTGGCTTTAGCCTAAACTTATCATGAACAAGTATAAAGAGTCTATTTTACTTCACTTTCGACGGTGATAAATTAAGTAATGGCAGATACTTTTAGGCCTGTAAAGGGTTTGTAGCATAAAGACCTGGACTATTGAAAAGTTACAATTACAAACCTAACAGGTTTTTGAAACCTGTTAGGTTTACCCATTTTGACTGTACTCATGGACGAGCTATTAATAACTGTATAAGGATTTATAAAGCAACTTTACGTTAAGGTTATGGATTTTTTTTCAAAAAAACCGAAAGACTATTTTATTAATCATCAATAGAGAGCGGGCTTTAGCCCGCGAAATAGGAATGAAACGTTCAATTGGCTTTAGCCCAAACTTATCAAGAACAAATATACAGAGCTTCTTTTACTTCACTTTCAACGACGATAAATTAAGTAATGGCAGGTATTTTTAGGCCTATAGGAAGGGTTTGTATTATAAACTTAAAGGGAAAGACCTAGACTATTGAAAAGTTACAATTACAAACCTAACAGGTTTTTGAAACCTGTTAGGTTTATCCAATCCATCAGCAAATAGCCCCGATTGTAGTGGCATCCTTTTTCCGGAAAGAATCCAGGCGGGCGAAAAAGATACAACGGAAAGCGGGAAAAAGCTCCTTAAAAATAAAAGCCGGACTTTTATTGCCCGACTTTTAGAAATTTAATTTCTTTACCAGTTATTTTTTATGTTGTAACTGACTGTAGATATTCTGAATCAGACCGTCTGCAACTGATATTTTTGGGACAAAGATTCTGTTGATATCTGCCCACGACATCACATTATTGAAAATACTCAAAGCGGGTACCAATACATCGGCTCTGTCTTCTCTGAGAGAATATTTCGTCATTCTTTCTTCTACGGACAACTCATTAAAAACTTTATAGACTTTTTTAAGGTGAGAAAGAGACATAGGTTTTCCATCTTTTGTTTTGCTCATAGAGAATACTTTGTTGATATTTCCTCCTGAACCAATAGCCACGATAGGTTTTTTGCTGACAATATTCTTTTTGATTTCATCTTTCATCTCTTTCCAGTTGTCTAAACTGACAAGATTATTGAGAAGACGAATGGTTCCTATATTGAACGATCTTTCGTAGACCATTTTGTTGTTTTCATAGAAAGTAAGTTCTGTAGATCCACCTCCTACGTCAATATACAGATAGGCAAATTCCTTATCAAGTCCTTCTGCTACGTGGTTTTCGAAAACCAAGGTTGCTTCTTCATCACCGGAGATGATTTCGATATTGATTCCGGAAGTTTCCTGCACCTGTCTGATGATGTCATCTCCATTGGAGGCATCACGCATGGCACTGGTGGCACAGGCTCTGTAATGATCTACTTTATAAATTTTCATCAGATCGCTGAAAATTTTCATAGAATCGATGACCATTTTTTCTCTTTCGCTGCCGATTTTACCCAGGGTGAATACGTCCATTCCTAATCTGAGAGGGATTCTCAGCAGGTTGAGTTTAATGAATTCTGGTTTTCTGTTATTTATTTTTACTTCATTGATAAGAAGTCTTGCTGCATTACTTCCTATGTCTATCGCTGCTATCTTCATCTTTTGCTGGTTTTAGCTTTTAAATATGTATAGGTTTCTATCTGTGAACGGCATTCTTTTTTGTCGTTTCTTACGTATTCGTTTCTCAATTTTTTATCTAAAATTCTTGCTTTTACATTGTCTCTGAGCTGGATGTCAAGAATGTCTTTCAATTCCTTTTTCAGATTTTTATCTGTGATTTTAGCTGCGGCTTCAATTCTGTAATCAAGGTTTCTGGTCATCCAGTCGGCAGAAGAAATGTACATATCCTCCGAACCTTTATTATAGAAATACATCACTCTGGCATGTTCCAGATATTCGTCCACAATGCTTATTGCTTTTATTTTTTCTTTAAATTCCTTTTGGTTTACAGCGCAGTAAATACCTCTAACAATCAGTTTTATGGAAACTCCAACGGTGGCCGCGTCGTACAATTTTTCAATCAATAGACGGTCACTCAGAGAGTTTACTTTAACAATGATTTCCGCTTTTCTACCGGCTTTGGCCTCTTCAATTTCTTTGTCGATATGGTGAACAATTTTTTCACGCATAAATTGGGGGCAAACTAATAAATTTTTACAAGTTTTCAAAATCGGAATAAAATCATCCTTTGGTTTTTTCAATATGTTGAAAACTTTATTGATATCCGCCATAATACCACGATCTGATGTCAGCAGTAAATGGTCTCCATAGATTCTTGCTGTTTTTTCATTAAAGTTTCCGGTACTCACAAATCCATACTGAATGGTTTTATTGTGAGCTCTCTTCTTGATGACGCACAGTTTAGCATGTACTTTTTTGTTAGGAAGACCTACCAATACGGTGATTCCTTCCGGTTCCAGCATGTCTTTCCATTCGAGGTTGGATTCTTCATCAAATCTTGCCTGCAGCTCAAGCATTACGGTAACCTCTTTTCCATTTCTTGCCGCGTAAATCAAAGCATTGATGATTTTTGAGCTGCTAGCCAGACGGTAAGCTGTAATTTGTATGGATTTCACATCGGGATCCATGGCTGCTTCACGCAGAAGGTCAATAACGGGGTTGTATTTATGGTAAGGGAAAGTAAGAAGCACATCTTCTTTAAGAATAACATCTGTTACCCTTTCCCCATGTTCAAATGCCTGATGGGTAAAAGAAGTTCTTTCCACAGGTCTTTCGTAGGTTTCAAAAACATCGGGAAAATCCATGAAATGTTTAAAATTATGAATTTTTCCGCCGGGAATAATGCTGTCTTTTTTAGTCAGGTTCAGTTTACGGATAAGAAGCTCAAGGAGGGCTTTATCCATATCTTTATCAAAAACAAAACGGGTTGGTTTTCCTTTTCTTCTGTTTTTAAGTCCTTTTTCTATTTTTTCTGCGAAGTTGGTGCGGATATCATTATCCAGATCCAATTCGGCATCTTTTGTTACTTTAAAAGCATTGGCCGCAAACTCATCATATCCGAAATAGGAGAAAATGTGTGGCAGGTTGAACGTGATAACATCTTCCAGAAGCATTACATTTTTCTCTTCAGGATCCTCTGTCGGTAACAATACAAATCTTCCCACAAAACGGGAAGGAATCTCGATAATGGCATAGTTGCTGGAATACTGCCAGTCTTTTTTTCTCATGGCTACTCCAAGATAAAGACTTTTATCCCTTAGATAAGGCATAGGAGTATTTTCGTGAAGAAGGATTGGGATTACGTTAGATTCTACAACTTCATCAAAATAAGCTCTCACAAAGTCTTTTTGCTTGGCCGTCAGATTTCTGGCCGTTTTAATGAAAACTTTATGTTCAGCCATCTCTCCCAGGATCTTTTTCCAGGTTTTATCAAAATTAAGCTGTTGTCTCATCACCACTTCATTGATTCGCTGAAGAATTTTGGAAGGAGGTTGGTAGAAAGATTCGGCAATTACTTTTTCTTTGAAATCCATGGCACGCTTTAATCCGGCAACACGCACTCTGAAGAATTCATCCAGATTATTGGAGAAGATTCCGAGGAAACGTATTCTTAAATGCAAAGGAACTTTTTCGTCCATGGCTTCCTGTAAAACTCTTTCATTGAAGGCCAGCCATGTAATATCTCGTGGATTAAAGTGTAAAGACATTCTTAAATGTATATATTTTATCAAAAATAAGAATTCGTGAAGTTTCTACCTCTATTTCTTAGATTAAACTTTGATTAATTTTAAATGGTTTCGTGAATTATTCTTTCTAAGTATCAATGGTGGTAGTAAAATAATTGATTTTCAATACTTTTTAATATATTTAAGTAACAAAAAAAAACTTACCATGAAACAAATTATAATGATCATTCTGCTTCATTTATATGTCCTGGCATATAGTCAGTATGTAGACATTTTAGAAAAAGGGAAGATGGAAAACCTGACCCCTCAGGAATTTATGATTCCCTTAAAAAATGAGGAAAACTATAAGTCTGCTTTTGTAGGACGATACAAAGCTCATTATCCGAAAACCTATCTGGGGCATTTGTTTGAAGCTATTGCTGAAGAAGCAAAAAAATCAGGAGCCAACTCCTATCATATAGTGAGCTATGCTGAAGGTGGTCCGCAAAATGAATCAGAAGTCGTACTGGATACCTATTATCTGGGAGATGCTGATATAAAAGAACAGAGCTTGCTGGTAGAAAAAAACAAGGTTTATATCATCGGAGAGCCGACTTTAGGAACTGAAAATACTTCAAAATTTAAGGTAAACGGAGAGAAAAAAGAAATAAGAGCCAATACCTTTGCAGCAATTACTTTGACAGAAAATGAAGAGGTGAAAATAGTAAAAGGTGGCATTACAGGAATGGCTGTCTGGGTAAAGTGGAGACCGGAACAATTTAGTAAGTTCTATAGCTTTTCAGGAGGTAGTGTGAGTGGAGCTGGCTTTGGCAGCAACGGAATGGGAGTCGCATTTAATACAGGAAGTATATATCCTGTAGATCCGGATCTGGGTTATTTTTTAATACAGGTCCTAAAGGAAAGTAAATAAACTTTTGATTACATAAGCAAAAGTTGACATATCAAGCTTGAAAAAAATGATGTTTTTTCCTATTAATAAGTGAAAAACCCTGGGAATTCCGGGGTTTTTATTTTTAATGTGTCATTTTGTCACAAATTATTGAATGGTACAGATATTGAGAAATTGAGAATGTAAATTAAATTAAAAATTAGAAAAAAATATAAAATATTATGAGTAAAATAATTGGAATTGACTTAGGAACAACCAACTCTTGTGTTGCTGTTATGGAGGGGAAAGACCCTGTTGTTATCCCGAATGCAGAAGGTAAAAGAACAACGCCTTCAATTGTAGCTTTCACAGAAGATGGTGAAAGAAAAGTAGGAGATCCTGCAAAAAGACAGGCTGTAACGAATCCAACAAAGACTGTTTACTCTATCAAAAGATTTATCGGAACACACTTTAAAGATGATGCTTCTGAAATTACAAGAGTACCTTATAAAGTAGTTGCCGGACCAAACGATACAGTAAAAGTAAAAATTGACGACAGAGAATATACTCCACAGGAAATTTCTGCAATGACTCTTCAGAAAATGAAGAAGACTGCTGAAGATTATCTTGGACAAGAGGTAACAAGAGCAGTAATCACTGTTCCGGCTTACTTCAACGATGCACAAAGACAAGCGACTAAAGAAGCTGGTGAAATTGCAGGTCTTAAAGTAGAAAGAATTATCAACGAGCCTACAGCTGCAGCGCTAGCGTATGGTCTTGATAAAAACCATAAAGATCAAAAAATCGCAGTATATGACCTTGGTGGAGGTACTTTCGATATTTCTATCCTTGATTTAGGTGACGGTGTATTCGAAGTATTATCTACAAATGGTGATACTCACTTAGGAGGTGATGACTTTGATGATGTGATCATCAACTGGATGGCTGACGAGTTCAAAGCTGAAGAAGGAGTAGATTTAAAATCAGATGCAATCGCTCTTCAAAGATTGAAAGAAGCTGCTGAAAAAGCAAAAATCGAATTATCTTCTTCTCCACAGACTGAGATCAACTTGCCATATATCACGGCTACCGCTACAGGCCCTAAGCACTTAGTGAAGACTTTAACAAAAGCTAAATTCGAGCAATTATCTGCTGATCTTGTAAGAAGATCTATGGAGCCTGTTGCTAAAGCATTAAAAGATGCTGGTTTATCAACTTCCGATATTGACGAAGTAATCTTGGTAGGTGGTTCTACAAGAATCCCAATCATCCAGGAAGAAGTAGAAAAATTCTTCGGTAAAAAACCGTCTAAAGGAGTAAACCCGGATGAGGTTGTAGCAATTGGTGCAGCTATCCAGGGAGGTGTATTAACAGGAGATGTAAAAGATGTATTACTTCTTGACGTTACGCCACTTTCTTTAGGTATCGAAACAATGGGTTCTGTATTCACTAAGTTAATTGAAGCGAACACAACGATCCCAACTAAAAAATCTGAAGTATTCTCTACAGCTTCTGACAACCAGCCGGCTGTAAGTATCAGAGTAGGACAGGGAGAAAGATCAATGTTCAACGATAACAAAGAGATCGGTAGATTTGATCTTCAGGACATTCCACCAGCACCAAGAGGAGTTCCTCAAATTGAAGTAACTTTCGATATTGATGCTAACGGTATCCTAAGTGTATCTGCTAAAGATAAAGGAACTGGTAAAGAGCAGTCTATCAAAATCCAGGCTTCTTCAGGTCTTTCTGACGAAGAAATCGAAAGAATGAAGAAAGAAGCTCAGGAAAACTCTGCAGCAGATGCTAAGAGAAAAGAAGAAGTTGAAATCTTCAACAAAGCTGACGGATTGATCTTCCAGACTGAAAAGCAATTGAAAGAATTCGGTGAGAAACTTTCTGCTGACAAAAAAGCGGCAATTGAAGCAGCTCACGGAGAACTAAAAACTGCTTTCGAAGCTAAAAATGCTGATGACGTAAAAGCTAAAACTGAAGCGTTAGACGCAGCATGGATGGCAGCATCTGAAGAATTATATGCAGCGGGTCAACAACCGGGTGCTGATGCAGGAGCAGGAGCTCAAAACCCTGGAGGTAATGCAGGTGGAGCTGATGATGTACAGGATGCAGACTTCGAAGAAGTGAAGTAATAAGTATAAGGAACACTAACATTTAATTATAAAATAAAACCCACAGTAAACTTTGTTTGCTGCGGGTTTTTGTATTTAACCTATCATTATAGAAAACTGAGTGGTACCGGCTAATTGATTCGTTCTAATAAGTGTGTTGTAGATGAGTTATTGTTATTTTATTCTTCATATAGGGAATTGTATAATTACTTTTATTCGTTTTAAGAAATAATAACTAAAATAATTTTACATTTCTTTTCTTTATTTAGAATAATTATAATTAATTTTGCCGTTCTAAATATTCTAAGGGTGAAAGTATCGTTATTAGCTGGTGTTGTATTTTTTGCAACAGGAGGATTCTTGTCGGCTCAGACTGTGGAGCTCTTCCACAATGGCAAGCTTCAAAAAGTAGAACTCATTAATGGTGGAATGCAGAATTGCAAAGAATTTTCTAAAAATGATCATTCTATGGTTCTTAAAGGAAAGTGTCAACTGACCTTTCGTAATGATCATAATCAGGAAGAAACCATTACACTGAAAGACGGGGACGAACTACAATTAAAAATACTTTCTCCCAAAAGCTCTTCCCGGGAACAATCCGAAATCCGAATTGAAGGCGTACAACTTACGGCAAAAAAGAAACAGTTTTCTGAAATTGTTATTCAGCAGGAAGCACTCCAGAATCTTCAGTCGTTCTCCATTGGTGATGTGCTTCAGCAACTTCCGGGTCAATATGTACAGCAGTTTGACAATACCCAGTTTAAAAATATTGTATTCAGAACAGCCAGTGGTTCTTCTGTAACCAGTTCAGGAAGTATACCCGGAGGTGACGATTTTGGAAACAGAGCATTTGGAGTACAATTGATGGTAAACGATATTGCTTTATCCAACAACGAAAATATGCAGAGCTATGACTCTGCGAATAGTTCTGCGTTTGGACTAAGTTTTAATACTTCAACAAACGGAGGTAACTTAATGCCGGGACAACCCAACTATGGTGTGGATCTCAGAGAAATTCCAACGGATAATATTGAAAGCATTGAGGTCATACAAGGTGTTCCGGATGCCAAATATGGGGATTTAACTTCCGGACTTATCAAAGTGATTACTACTGCAAAGTCTTCTCCACTCCGACTGAATGCCTCTCTTAGGGAAGGAACTTACCAGATCGGCGTAACAAAAGGTTTTGGAATTAATAAAAACAATGCCCTTAATGTTTCTGCAGATTATATGAATTCGCTTTCAGATCCAAGAACAAGTCTGGTGGGATATGACCGAACTACTTTAAATTTTCTCTGGTCTTCCAACGGGAAAAGCGGTTTTAAAAATAAATTATCAGCAGCATTTTCTACCAATACAAGTAAAGGCAAACAGGATCCGGATGATATTAAAGGTGTTATTATCAATGTAGATAACAAAAGCTTTTCACTGGGGAATAATATGAGCTACTCCTTTGCACGTAATGGCAGCAAACCTTTTTTCAGAATGATCAGCGGGGATGTGGGAATCAGTTATGCAACACAATTTACCGAGAGGAGGTACTGGATGAATCAGGGAGCTCGTCCCTATGGAAATGCTACAGGTAATCAGGTGTATTATGCTCCTTATACACCGCCGAATTATGAAAATCAGGCATATGCAGACGGAAAGCCACTTAATATTTACACGAATTTTAGTGTGGATGGTACCCGTTTAACTCAATCCAAGTGGTTACATTCCTACAGTGTAGGGGTCAATTTCAGATATGGAAATAATTTAGGAAAAGGAAGGTATGGAACAGCAGGACAATTTAATACCATTTTAGCAGCCGGGCAAAGCTCGAATGGAATGAGGGATTACAATTATCGGGACAATGTATTGGCAAGCAAACAGTATGCAGTTTATATTCAGGATAATATTACCAAAGCATTTGCCAACAGACATATTTTCAGAGCCAATCTGGGACTTCGTTATGATCTCCAGAATTCTTTTTCAACTTTTTCACCCAGGGTGAATACTTCTTATCAGATGGGAAATCTTTCCATAAGGGGTGGACTAGGTTTAACCTCAAAAGCACCGTCCCTCAATCAGCTTTACACAGCTCCAAGGTATTATGATCTTTTGCTGGGAGATTATCGTTTACCCGGATATTATTCAGCAGCTATAATGCAGACGGTTGTTACACCTGGAGATAACTCCGACTTAAAACCATCAAGAAGCTGGAAAACAGAAATCGGTATTGATTACAAGTTTCCATTTGCCACCGTTAATCTTACAGGATACTACAATAGATTATTTGATGGCTTTACAACGATGAGTGTTCCTAAAATGATGGATAAAGCTAAAGTAAATATAAATATAAGCGGAACGGAAGTGCCTACTTTTGAGATCGTAGGAACTGAAAAATACAATTATCTCCAGAACAGAATCGTCAATGGCTTTACATCTGTTGATAAAGGACTTGAGCTTATGGCCAGTTTCAAAAAGATAGAAGCTCTCAATCTTGTCATAGGTTTTAATGCCAGTTATGTAGAAACCTCAGGTAAAAAGGATTCAGATATTTATACATTTCAGGATCCTAAAGTAAATGACCCTCTTTTTCAGTATGGAATATATAATGATACCAGAAATAAGTCATCCATGGCCAGAGCAAGTTTTAGTTTTGATTACCATCTTGCCTCTTCAGGGTTGATCATAGGCCTTAGAACGGATCATTTTCTTTCTGACCGTAGTTTTACGAATGCTAATGATATTTATCCGATCGGATATATGGATCATGATGGAAAGATTACGATGATTGCAGAAGGTGAAAGAGATAATATCAAATATCAGAATATCTTCAGAAAGCCTACTGCCGAAAAATTATCAGGTTTATACAATAAAACTCTGCATAATGTTCACTTGAGAGTTACCAAGGATTTCTTAAGTGGCTTCAGGCTTTCCGTGTATGTGAGTAACGTTTTCAACTTAAAAGCATACGATGAAAAAGGATACGTCTACAGTAATTTTACCTCTACTTCTTTTGGGGGAAATATTTCATATCGATTTTAATACTATAAAAATGAACATAATGAAACGATTAATACTTTTATTAATAATTCCGTTTTTTGCGATTATAAGTTGCAGCAGAGATGATGATTTCGGAGGAAAGAATGAAATTAAGCCGGTACCATTTACCGTAAATATAAAATATGATGCATCAAAATATCCTGCTGTAGCCAATAAAGGCGTTGCCAATGCAACCGTAACAATGGAAAATGCTGCAACCGGAGATAAAATTATAGGAAAGACAGATGCCAACGGAGATCTGAAACTGGATGCCGTATTGCCGGGAAACTATAGTATCAGGGCTGAACTGCAATTGAAAAAAAGTGAATATGAGACAGAGGTTGGAGAACAAACAAGCTACGAATTTGTACACTTTGGCGGATTTCAGGAGAAAGTAACGGTTAATGCCAATATTTCTGATGCTTTAGTAAGAATTTCCAGTGGAAATCTTGGGGATCTGGTTATCAAACAATACTATTATGCCGGCTCAAATGCCAAAACCGGAGCCAGTTTCAGGGATCAGTTTATTGAAATTCATAACAACTCTGACCAGATTATTTATGCGGATGGCCTGTATGTAGTATTACTGGAAGGAAATATCAATAATAATGTAACGAATTATACTTTACCCAATGGTCAGTTTGACTGGAGCCTGACTGCCGGAGGTGGCTCTTCAGCCAATACGGATTTCGTATATGCCAATACATTTATTAAAATACCAGGTGCAGGATCTCAATATCCCATTTTACCAGGGAAAAGCATTGTCATTGCGCAAACAGCAGTGAACCATAAAGCTCCATATGATGATATTAACGGGAAATCCGTTGCAATACAAAACCCTGACGAAACGGTTGATCTCAGCCAGGCTGATTTTGAAACTTATCTGGGAGATTACAACATCAGCATAGGTAAAAAGCCTTATGCATGGGATATTCAGAATATTTTGGTGCCGGATATGGCGATTACGTATTGGGGAAGCGCTTCTAATGATTTGTTACTTAATATTAATTCCATGTTGGGAATCGGGATTGTAAGAGCTTCTGATGCTGAAGTTGCCAGCTGGAGAAAAATAGCTAATCCGAAATCTCCTACTGCGGGTTCTTTGACTTTACAAATTCCTAAAAAATACATTATTGATGGAGTAGATATCACGGATGATGAACAAAAAGCACCTAAAGACTTTCCGTTTGATATCGATGCATCCAGAACATTTGTAGTCAATAAACTGGGATTGGCCGCGGGTAATTATTCCGGACTTTCTGTGATCAGAAAAACAAAAGAAATTATTGATGGACGGGTTATTTTGCAGGATACTAATAACTCAGCCAATGATTTTGTAACGATTAAAGCAAACCCTAGAGGATATGCACAGTAACAAAGAAACGGCGATGCAAGTTTTTCAATACCTCATGGTGGGATTGGCTGTGATTGGCAGTCAGTTCCTTTATGCGCAGACATCACATTTGGACAGTATCAATATCAGTACAGTAGAGAAGAATATCCGGATAGACAATCCTTACCTCTCTTTTTTTAAACCACTGGATTTTTCACAAACAAGTTTTCAATTTTCCACCACAAAACAAAACTTTAAAAGAGTTCAGTCTCCTGATAAAATAACAAGCTTCAATTTTAGGTCTGAAGGAGTTTATAAGCTAAATTCTAAAATTGCCCTTTCGGGAAGATTAATGGCCGATAAAACTGCTGAAGATAATGTTCCTTATATCCTGAGTGATGAAAGAACGACTGATGCCTCATTTATATATAACCCTTCTTACTACTGGGCGCCCCGTTCGGCCAGATGGCAGAAACAAAGTTATCTTATCAACGGACAATTTGCTTATCATCCTGTAAAACCTGTTATCCTCCAGATAGGAGCAGAAGGGCGGTATGCCAAATCCTATCGGCAAAATGCTGACCCAAGACCTCAGGTAGATGACTATACCTATAAAGCTTTCGGAAAATTGGGACTAAAATGGCGTCAACATACTATTTTCGGTAAAATGAGCTATCTTAACCACTATAAAAACATTAATATTATGTTTGTAAATGCCAGTTTGCATGTACCTGCGAATGACAGCATTTATATCCGATATAATGAAGGGTACGGAAATCAGTATATCGGTAATACCCAATATAAATACTCTGAGTATAAAACAGCCGGATATATCTGGGGTGGTGAATATGCTTTTAACAGTAATAATACTCATTTCTCAGCCGGATATGATTATAAAAATGTAATCGAGCGGTTTTATCGGGGCTTTGAATATCAGGATGCCAGTTATACGTATCATAAAGATTATACAAAATATTCAGGGTTAAAAACAGATTTGCACAGTTTCTATCTTACCTTTTTAGGAGACTACAATGGTAAAAAATGGGCCTCTTCGGTAACCTATATGGATCAGTTGGACACCAATTATAATTATCCTCTGGAATACAGAAGTTATCGACTGGAGCAGCAAAATCTGAACTGGCAGAATAGTGTGATGTGGTTTAATCATAAAAATGAGGCTTTCAAAATTCGGTTAGATGCAGCGTATGGAAAAAATCATGTGAAAGATATTTCTGTGGTCATGGATAGAAGGCTTTCTTATGTTAATTATAGACTGGGAGCTGAAAAAGAATTTGTTCTGATGCCATCTCACAAATTGTCCGTGGGCATTACACAAACCCTTTATCTTCCGTTAGAAAAAGAATTCAATTATCAGCCGTATCAAAGCTCAAAAGAGAATATCTTTGTAACAAAGATTGCCCAACCTGATTTTGCATATGATGCAACATCTAAATTAGGACTTGCTTTTAATGCCGGATATATCTTTGACCAGGGTAAAATCAGATATGAATTATTTGGAAATTTCACACAAATCTGGTTAATGAATAGTACCTATAAAAATGCAGCAGACTACAATGGAAGAGCCAACCAAATGGCCTCTATAGGATTAAATGTTTACTATTAAAAAGAAATGAAAGACAGATATCTCGCTTTCTTAGCGATTATTGGAGCAGTATGTTTACTGAGCTATACTTCGGTGGAGCCTACCGGATATAGCCTTGAAGAACTGCGTACATTATATAGTAGTGGTGACCAGTCAAAATGGCCATCACCTCATTTATTCCCGGAAGCTAAAGAGGGCTTTCAGGATATCGGACCTTTACCCAAAATGAAGTTTCCTGAAGATAATCCATATTCAGAAGACAAGATGGAGCTTGGGAAAATGCTTTTTTTCGATCCGAGATTATCAAAGAGCGGGCAGATTTCCTGTGCCAACTGTCACAACCCTGAAATCGGCTGGTCTGATGGAAGCAGGGTTTCTTTTGGTCATGATCGTCAGACAGGGGTTAGAAATGCACCTACTCTGGTGAATATCGGATATGCTAAAACCTTTTTCTGGGACGGCCGTGCCGGAACATTGGAAGAACAGGTAAAAGCACCTATTGAAAATCCAGTGGAAATGAATCTTCATATGTCGTTGGCGACAAAAAATATCAGGAAAATTAAAGGATATAAACCGTTTTTCGAAAAAGCCTTCGGAAACGGAGAAGTTACAGAAGATAAGATCACCAAAGCCATTGCGACATTTGAACGTTCTTTGATAAGTCCACCTTCAAAATTTGACAAATTCGTATCCGGAAAAAAAGATGCTTTAAATGATGCTGAGCTTAACGGACTTCACTTATTCCGTACCAAAGCAAATTGTGTCAATTGTCACAATACTCCCTATTTTTCAGATCAGAAATTTCACAATTTAGGACTTACCTATTATGGAAAGAAATACGAAGACCTGGGAAGATATAGTGTAACCAAAAAAAATGAAGATGTAGGAAAGTTTAAAACTCCTACCTTAAGGGAAGTTTCAGAGAATAAACCCTATATGCATAACGGACTTTTCCCTGAGCTGGCCAATATTGTCATGATGTACAACGCGGGAATGGGAAGAGAAACACCAAAAGGAGATCAGATCAATGATCCGAAGTTTCCGCATAAATCCGGAATGATTGAAAAACTTAATTTAACGGATGATGAGGTTTTTGATATTGTAGCGTTTCTAAAAACTCTGAACAGCTACAAATATAAAATGCGTCCACCGGAATTACCCAAAACGACTAAATAATTGATTTGAAAATCTCCTGTACCAAGCAGGAGATTTTTTTATATATCAGTAAATTTTATACGCTTGTTTTGATTTCTTTTTTCCATTCTGCTGCTAACGTTTCTACGTAATCTACAAAGCTATGGATTGAATTAATGGTATAAAACGTATACTCAGGCTGGTTTTTCAATGGCTCAACATTTTCAAAACAATGATCAGGAGCAAAGAGCAGGATTTTCTTTGTTTGCGGATTATATAATGTTAAGTTACCATTAGCTTCTTCTACAAAGCTTATCAGATCTTTATAATCAATCGGTGATTTCTGCTCCTGGCCGCAGGCATCTTCATAATAAGAATCCCAACCATCAATTCCTGATGAACAGGCGGATCCGATAAAAAGAAAATTCTGATTACTAGTGAAACTCTGATCGGGTTGATGATAAGACTCCTGAATTCCCCCTATTTCATTTAACAATAACTGATGTTCTTCAATAAAGGGCGAGCCAGAAGGTATTGGCTCAATCTTATTTAACCATCCGCAACGCACATTATTTTGACGAGTCCATGAAAAGAGATAATAAGGTTCGCCATTAATTTTTAGATCCAATACGCTTGCATTCTTAATTAAGGCTGTAAGAACCGGAAATGTTCGGGAGAATTTTTCAGATAAAGAAATTCCATTCTCTATCTCTGAAAACTCAATATGATCGGAATCACTGATGGCCCATGGAATATTTTTTCTGAAAGTTTGTAAGTCTTCATTCATAACATTGAGGATTGGGTGTATAATATTAAGATCAAAGATAGATCATTAGAAAAAGAAGAACAAATACTTATCATTTCTTTCTACAATATACAGCATTATTAATTTTTAATGAAAGTTTAAGGGTGAAAATCAATTATGTGTATTTAATCTGTATATTTGTTTTTATTTAGAATAAATAAAAATTTAACACCAAAAAATGAAAAATTGCCCATGGAAAAGGTTCCAGGCATATCAATTATCAGTTTTTTTAAAAATTATAAACTATGGAACAATTCAGTAAAAGAATCCTCACTTTGGATTTGATAAAGGGCATGAGTGTTATAGGGATGATTATCATTCATACTTTGCTTACGTATGCCAATGTAAAATCACAATCAGAAACCGCCATTGGCAGTTTTATTGTTTTTCTGGGCAGGGGAACTTCAATTTTTCTGATTTGTATGGGAATCACTTTTATGACTTCCAGCCATCAAAGCCTTGGAAGTGCCTTGAAGCGTGGAGTATTATTGGTTTTCGCGGGTCTTTTTATGAATTTCATGAAATTTATGGTTCCGGTTATTTTGGGTTTTGCTCCGGATAATTTTATTCAAAAATATGGATGGCACGCCCCCATAGAACAACAATATGTTTATCTGGTTCAGCTGGGAGATATTTTGCAGCTGGCCGGAATGTCTTTATTATTTGTAGGGTTTATCAGAAAATATATGAAAAATAAATATGGTATTCTTGCCATTGGTTTGTTGGTAGCATTGGTCTCAAGGGAGGTAAGCGGAATCAGCAGTACCTATCCTGTTATTGACTATATCCTTGACCTTCTTTTTAATACCGATTATCCTGCTTATGTATATTTTCCCGTTTTTCCATGGATGTCCTTTATTATTATCGGAATGTTCTTTGGAAAATGGTTTCAGGAGCTGAATTACAACAGTAAACAATTATTCAGGAATATGCTGTATATGGGAGGTCTTTTTGTGGCGGTCGGAGCTCCACTGGTTTTTATATATGGTGACTACAATTACAATGGCTTTTACCATATGGGACCCGGAGGAGTTATTTATTTTGCAGGATGGACATTAATTTTTCTCTGGATCATTTATACTATTACTTTAAAGGTTAAAGAAAATGCATTCATGAAGTTATTGCAATACTGTAGTAAGAATTTGACTTCAATGTATATGATTCAATGGATTCTGATATCATGGGGCAAAGGAATATTCGGGTACAGACAGCATGAAGTAGGTTATGTGCTGATGCTTATACCACTTTATATTTTTCTGACCTTTTCAGTTCAGATAGTCCTTGATTTGATCAGAAAGAAAAAAACAATTATTCTTTTTCGCAGACCATCGATGGAAGATAGCCTGTAATTTAAAAAAAATATATTCTGATTATATCATAAAAGCCACTGTATCATATGTTGTACGGTGGCTTTTATAATCAGATAAATAGGATGTTAAAGAATTTCCACTTCCTCAGGAATCATAAAGAAAATGATACATCCGTTTTCAGACTTTACAGAATGCTTAAAACCTGGCGGAGTATAGAGATAATCTCCTTTTTCAAGGGTTGCTCCTGCTATAAAAGCATCACCTTCCATAATAAAAAGTTCTTCTCCTGCAGGATGATTATGGTAAGGATAACTGGCTCCGGGTTCAAATTTCAGAAGAATGGTCGTAGAACGGTTTTTCTCAGGATCAAATTTTAATGATTGTACAAAGACCCCTTCGTAATGGATTCCTTTTTCAATTAGAGGTTGCCATTCTTTTTGTTCTGTTTTTACGATATAATCGTGGATATTCGTGTTCATAATGATTAATTTTAATTGTTATTTTGAGATACTATTTGTTCAATAGTCCATATATATTTGGGAAATGTGCTTACTAAAAATGCAGCGGCACTGAAAACGAAAACCGAATAATCAAGCGGCTCTTTGCAACCAAAGGAAATACTCATCGCTATTGCAAAACCTACAGTCAGGACAGACGCGAAAAGGGCAGTTTCTTTTATCTTATATCCTACCAATAATAAAATGCCTAAAGATATTTCTGCAACCGTGGAAAGAACAGCAAGAGAAGGAGCGAATGAGGAGGGCAGGAATGAATTGGTTTCACCGGTATACTGTACAAATTTTTGCCATCCGGATGAGTGGGAGCCCCAAAGGTTAAGCCTGCTGGCTGTTGCAGATAAAAATCCTGCTGCTAATGCTATTCTTAATAAGAAAACGGCAATGTCTTGTCTGGTTTTCATACCTGTAATTTTTGTTTTGATTATAGGGACAAAGTTCAGTGAAAAGCATCGACTAAAGAATAGACAATTCTGTGAAAAGCATGTAAAATTTGTAAGGAATGTAAAATTGAAAGTATTTTTTGTTTATACTTTTCTGACGTTTTTCTGGTAGTCTTTGGGGGAGACCGAAGTATGTTTTTTAAAAAAGTTGGAAAAATAAAAAGGATCATTAAACCCGAGTTGATAGGCGATTTCTTTGATGGTTAGTTTTTCGTAGAGCAAAAGGCGTTTGGCTTCAGAAATAACCAGGCTGTAGATGACATTCTGTGCAGTCTTTTGGGTGTGCAGCTTTGAAACCTCATTCAATTTGGCTTCTGTAGTCCCCAGTAAATCGGCAAACTGGGATACCTGATAGTTATTGGAAAAATGGTGACGTACACTTTCCAGGAATTTTAAAAACAGCGCATCCGGTTTCCATATTTCATCTCCATTGGCTATTTTACTACGGTTGATTTCTACCAACAGTAATTCCACCATAGAATGAGTGGAAATCAGATATTGATAAGGTTTTTCATGAATTTCCTCTTCAATCCTGCTGAGTATTTCTGTAAAAAAAGAAGGATTGCGAACAGTAATCATTTCGTTCATTCCAAAATGACAGAAAAGGCCGTTGTGAAAAATAAGCTCAATGTCACTGTCACTTTTGCTGAAAAAATCAAGGGTGAATTCAAGTGCTAGTAATTCGCCATCTGCGATGATCAATTGATGATATTGTCCGGAAGTAACAGTAACCGTTTGATGGCTCTTCAAAACAAAAATGTGTTCATCAATAAGAATTTCTGCCGTTCCGTTTTGACACCAGAACAACGTGTACTTAATCACTCTTCTTGGTTCAGGATGTCCTTCCTTGCTTGAGTATTTCTTGATTTCAATCATTTTTTATGCTTATGAGCGCTTTAAGAAGTAAACAAATTAATCTTTTACTAAATTAAAGAAATTGTCTACATTCGTATAGAATAAAAAAACAAAATTTAAATGAAATATTCTAAAATCATTGTAGTAGCTGCCTTATTGTTTTTTCAATTAAGTATGGCTCAGGAAAAGGCAGATGTAGTGGTCAACAAAGCATTAACAGAAGCTAAAGCAGGTAAGAAAAATGTACTTGTGATGTTTCATGCTTCATGGTGCAAATGGTGTAAAATGATGGAAAAGAATATGAATCTTCCCGAAACCAAACCTATTTTTGATAAAAGATTTGTGACAGCCTATGTAGATGTTCAGGAAAGAGGCGAAAAGAAAGCTCTTGAAAATCCCGGAGGACAGGAACTGATGAATAAATTTAATGGGGAAAGTGCAGGCCTTCCTTTCTGGCTGATCTTAAATTCTAAAGGTGAAGTATTGGCAAATTCTTTTAATTCAAAAAAAGAAAACCTGGGCTCACCCGCCACTCAGGAAGAAGTTTCAGATTTTATAGCAAAACTTGGTAAAGCTTCAAAACTCAGTAAACAGGAAGTTGAGATTATTGAAAAAACATTTACAAAGAAAACTCAGTAAAAAATAAATTCCCCGGACGAAGTCCGGGGAATTTTGGTTAACTATAAAAATTACGATGATCCTTAATTGATCACAATATAATTGTACTTATCGCTTGGTGCGATGGTATATTCAACATCTTCCGTCCTGCTTGCCACAAATTCGCAAGGGTGTTGCCCTCTTGGTCGACAAGTTCCCTGTTCACTTGATAAGCGTTGATTAGGAAGAGTCATATTGGTATTTAATCCTGCATTTTGAAGTACAATAGGTTCTGTGGTGGTAGTTTCAGTCCAGCGCCCATTGCTATTAGCTCCAATTGTTGTTTTTTTGTTGATTACAAAACGAATGCTAGGGTGAGCAATGGTATTGGTCTGGCTTTTACTGGAATAAAAATAAAGTTTTAAATCCACGTTTTTAATACGACCACTGGTTACCATATTTTCCTTAACCAGTTTTACATACACCGGTGGATTTTTAATGTCAAACTTAAACGAAGTCTTCACCGGAGAATTATCATTTAAATAAGAATAAGTACAGAAAATTGGTACTCCCGGCTGGCTTTTTGAAAAGGTTCCTTTGGCAATATGGTTCACGAAAGCTTCATACCCTTTAAAAGACTGTGCCGCAGTAACACCGCTGCCTCCAATCATATAAAGATTAAAATCAGCACCGTTCAAAAAGTTTTTTTCCTCCTGAGTAAGATAGCTTTCTCCTTTTACAAATAATTTACTGAATGTTTCATTGATGGTCGTTCTCGCTGTTTCTGCCAGTTCATTGGTTTCAATGGCCAAAACTCCCATTCTTCCATATGAAATGGAACTCACATATACCGGTTCTACACCTCCCGTATCAAGATTGGTATCATTAACCAGTGATCCGGAAGGAATATCCATATCAAGGGTAAAAGAGGTCTGGTAGAATTTCACATAGAACCCTGTTCTTTTAGTGATCATACCTTCTTCAATATTTGTCGAAGATGAGCTTTTACCAAATAATGATCTCGTATTTACATTAGATCCGAAGGCTACTTTAAGCTCATCATAAGAAGTGAACTGCTCAACACTATAGCTCAACGTCCCATTCTGCGTAAAATCGGCCGATTGAATATAATCCTGTACCACCTGTCTTGTATTAGACAAAGAAGGTTTATCGATGGTAAATGCCGTTTTTTTTGTTTAAAGCCGGGATTGACATAGAAACGGTAATCGGCTTTACAGAAGCATTAATCGGCTTGAAATTCATATCCTGGATAGAATTTCCCTTTAATAAAGACCCCGGGAAAATGTATGTCTGTAAATGAGGTAAAACGATAGATTCTGAAGATTCAAATTCACGGGTTTCCGTAAATGTTTCAGGATCCCCTTTACCAAACATGTTTTTACCCTTTCCTGATTTTAATACTGAAGGATAAGTTCCAAAGGAGGTAATATTAATAACCTGTTCAGGAGTACGGTTTAATGGTTTTTCATTTCCCGGCTTATCCAGATCATTGGCACAGCTTGATAAAGCAGCCATCGAGATGGCTGCCATTATATACATGAACTTTTTCATATTACTTTTCTACAGTGAACGTTGTATAGTATACTGAATTATCTCCTGCATGAGCCGCTGTGAAGTTAATAGGAACTCCCGGTGCATTTGCAGTGAACTCACCTCCGTTAACAATAAAATTGATGAAGCCCTGGTATCCCTGTACAACCTCTACAGCATCAGATCCGACACCTCCCAGAATGTACACCTTTAGGTCAGACTCTTCAAGGATTTTCTTACTTTGTACATCGATACTGATCGATCCGTTAACCATCTTGGCATTCAATGCAGCTTTAAGGGCAAACGCTGTTTCATTGTAAGAATAATCAGATTCCAGAGAGATAATTCCTAATCTTCCATACGTAATCGAGTTGATATATACAGGATTTTTGGAAGCTGCTAAATTAAGATCAGATTCATTTTTGAAAATATTACCGTTGTCAGGAATATCCATATCGATGGTAAAGTTTTTCTGGGTGAATTTCGCAAAAATACCCGTGTTTTTCTTCACTTTGTTATTGCTTCCACTCACATCAATGCTGAAGATGCTTCCAATATTTACATTCGCCCCAAATGCAATTTTAAGTTCGCTGTAATAAGAAAACTGTTTGATATTATAATCAAAAGCTAGAGATTGCTGACCGCTGAAATTAGCACTTTTCATCGCTTTAAACATCGATGATCTCATACTTGAAAGGGATGGCTTTTCAATGGTATCAACAATAAAATCTGATGGAAACGAATACGACACGGTAATAGGTTTCGTCGGATATGAGATAGGGGTGTAGGTAAGATTGTCCAGGGTAGTAGAGTTATATACACCGCCAATAAAAGTTTTGTTAGGTGATGTTACTACCATCTGATCACTGTTTAACGTTACAGTAGTGGTTTTTTGAGTGTTGGCAACCTTTTTGCCTCCTACAGACACTTCATCATAGCTCAGATACTTTGATGGTAAAGTAACTACTGGATTAATTCCCTTGTAAGCCTTTGCTCCTGATACTTCAGAAGTAGGTTGAGAATCCTCATTAATGTCGTTCTGACACGAAATTGACGTAATACCGGCAAGAGCCAATAATGTCAATGGTAAAATAATTCTTTTCATGGTTAAAGTTTGAGCTCCAAAAATATATTTTTTACACGGATTTGTGAAATAATAGGGTATCAATTCTTTGTTAAGTCTTATTAATATTGGTTTTTTGTAACGTAACTCATTGGTTTTATTTTAAATAATTCTCATGATAATGATATTTATCATGTTTTAAATAACAAAAATCCCCGGATAATGTACCCGGGGAGCTTCTTTTTTAAAAATCTATACTCCCAAAAGAAAGGAGAGGATGAAAGATATTTACAATTATTGAGATGAAGAGAAAGTATATTCTATATTACTCCATAAAACCTGATCTTCAGGTTTGGTCATTTCTGAAGGAGAAGTAAAGATATTTCCGAAAATATTTTCAAACCCGGTAGTGCCAAAAAGAGAATTTTGACTAATCAGTAATCCGTCAGAATCATTTCTGGGAGCTCTTTTTACATATCTGAAAGTTCTTTTTAGCGTAAAAGAAGAGGTGCTTTTATGAAAATCTCCTATATATTCGGGTTTTGAATTATTATTGGCAATCAGAATGGAATCATTGGATAGCGTGAAGGAATAGTTAAGGCTCTGGGAGGTTTCCGAAATCATTTTGATAGAATGGTTTTTCAGATCAATATCTATTTTCTTCCAGGAAGGTTCTCTGTAAAACTCCCAGTAGGTATTCAGATAAGATTCTTCAGGAGTTGATTTTTGACCCATTGATCCTTTATACAAAACAGTATTTTTTATCTGGTAAGATTTGAATTGAAAATGATAAACTTCTTTATCGATAGGTTTGGGATCATCAATCGTGCTGTCGTTACTTCCACATGAAAACAAGGCCATACAGGCTATGGAATAAAAGAGGTGTTTCATCGTTATTAATTTTTTACAAAGTAAGCGATTTAAAAGGGGCTATGAAAGCCACTATGACATAAATCTCGGTATAAGGAAAAAACAAAAAGACGAAACTGCAAAAATAGTGCAGTTCGTCTTTTTGTTGTACCTGTTATTTCCCAAAGTAAATCTGATCCTGCTTCTGCTGATCATTATAAATAATCTGGAAGCTTACAGGCATATACTGATAAAGAAGTTTCCAATGCTGTATTTTAGCATGTTTTTTAAAGCTTTCGAATGATCTTACAAAAAGATTTTCGATCATGGTTTTTACATATGAATTTCCATTCCTGTAAAGCCAATCCATCAACTTAATATGATGGGCAATAATATTGATCTTAGATTCCTGAAGGAGATTCTTAAGATAATTAACCGTTGCCTGCATAATCCCGGCAAAATTATCCTGAACAGATAACTGCGTGATTTCATTGCGAAGTGGCGGATAGAAAAATTTTAAGTATTCAACAGCTATTTTTTGATTAATAGTTTGCATTTGTACTTTCATCATAATTAAGAATTTTTCAAACACTTTTTATTGCAGCCAAATGTATACCAAAATTTAAAGACAGGCCGCAAAAATAAATACTGCCGCTATCACCGCTATGTGAGTCAGTAATATCTCTGAATTGTGTCTGTTTGTCGTAGTTTTCCAGGTTTTCCAATCTGAAATTCTTCTGATTTTATTTTTCATAATCTATTGATTGTGAGTTATTTTATTTTTTGTTTAATTTAAACACTTTGTAATGAAAGGGATAAAAAATGTAATAAAACCTTTAAATACCATGCGTGTAAATTTGTCTTGAATAGACTTTCTGAAGGTTGGCAGAAATATGACTAAAGATCGCTTTCCTATATTCTTCGCTGCAAAAAGCGGTAGAATTGTCCAGAGAATAGATAAAAGTAGTTTCAATAGCGTTTTTTAATACAGTGTCACCATCTGTGTAAATTTTGTCCATTTTCTGTAAACTTCTGAATAGCAGATTTCTGTCATTTTGGTGGATCATATTTTTTATACGTTCCGTAAATTTCCGGATGATGCTGTAAGAATTTTGAATGTTATTTTCTTTTACTTCATTTTCGAAATCGGGAACCACGTCGGTGATTTCCTTTACGGCTTGCAGGTAGTTCATAATATTATATTTTAATTGTGGTTGAGTTCCAGTACTTTCATCAATGCTCCAAAGATGAAAACGACGAAAAAAGCAAAAAATAGCAGATGATAAGGTTTCAGCCATACAGGCGTTTTAGGTCCTCTGCTTTTTAGTCTTCTTAGTTTGTCTATTCTGTTTAATGTTTTTAAGTCCATTTTTCTATGTTTTCAAATCATGATGCCAAGAATATTCCAGTGAATTTGTAATTTATTTAAATTGCTGATTTGTAGTTGTTTAATATTGTTTTGTATCTGAAGAGTAGAGTGAATTCCATATCAAATTGATAGGTTCTTTATCATTTTGAAAAATTTATTTCAATAAGTATTGAAATAAATAGCCTTTGTTCGATAAAATATCTAAAATATTTTGATGATATATTGATATTTTACATGTAAAATGTTAAAAAAAATATCAATTATTTCGTTTTTAAAGGTAGCTATTGTGTTGTGTTGGGTAACTTGTGTATTTTTTAGTTAATAATTTAAATTGTTTCAATTGTCATTAAAAACCAAATATTATGGGAAAAAAATATATACTTTTCATGCTAACTTTGTTTTTGCAAATGATTTTTGCTCAACAGAGTTATAAAATGTCTGTTGCCAGGGTAACATCTCTTCAACAAGGAGAATCAGGAGAAGAAACAGTGTTCTGTATGGACAATAATCTGCAAACAATGTATCACTCCAAATGGAATCAATCAGGAATTCCGGATCAGTTGAATTTTTATTTTACTAAAAGAGTAAAAAGTGTCAATAAATTGATTTATTACCCGAGAGCAACAGGGCTTAACGGAATCTGGACTAGCATTAAAATCTCTTATTCTACGATTAATAATCCGACAGTTTTTACGGATGCTACCGGGATCGTTAGTTTAGCGGAAGATAATATTGCAAAAACCATCGATTTAGCATCAACAATTGTAGAACCGGCGGTGATCAAGATTGACGTCCTTAGTGCAAAAGGGAACTATTCCAGTTGTGCCGAAATGGAATTTTATTCTTCAGAAGAAATGGAACCGATATCATCCGACTGTGTCTTGCCCACAGATGAATTTGCAGGATATAGCGACATTAAAATTGTTCCGGAATCAGCAGGATCTTCAGCTTCCAGTTTCCAGCCGGGAGAAAATATTGAAAAATCTTTTGATGGAGATACAAATACACTGTACCATTCAACCTGGGATCCGACCCCTTCTACTTTTCCGGTTTCACTTATTTACAAATTTGACGGTCAAACCTCTATTGATTATTTAAAATATATACCAAGACAGGACGGAGGTGAGAATGGCTATTTTGGAAATGTGAAAATAAGTTATAATACCACACAGGATTCTAACTATGTTCCACTGGTAAACAATAATTTTATGCAAAATGGGAATGTTCAGGTGGTTAATTTTCAAACAATAATTACTCCATTACATATAAAAATTGAAGTAGAAGATGGCAAAAATAATTTTGCGAGCTGTGCAGAAATGGAGTTTTACAGGAAAACGCCGAATGTTTTTAATATGTCGGCCTATTCAAATATTTTTAGCAATGCAACTTTCAGTGAGTTAAAAAGTGGGGTGACCCAGCAAGATATTGATATGATTAATTCACCATTTATCAAAGGACTAGCCCAATGTTTAATAAATAATAATTACCAAAAAAAATACAGGGCTCAAAAATATCAACCCTATAAGACATTGTCGTTTATAAGAAATCACTACAAAATAGCAAATTATAATTCATTTGAAAATCCTACAGGAATAGCTTTTCAGGCCAATACCAGAATTGTTGTTTTTGCCAAAAATATAGGAAGTGATGCAGTGTTTTTAAAGGTTAAAGACTTTGCCAATGAAAATTCAGCAACAGAGAAAAGTTATGATCTGGTGGATGGAATTAATTTCATTAATATCACAAACGATGGATTAGGATATATTTCCTATTATACGGATAACTCTTTAGCCGCACCTGTTACTGTGAACATTACCGGTGGAAGAATCAACGGCTTTTATACAAAAGATACTCCTGCTGAAGAATGGCAAAATATGATAACGAATGATGTTTATCCCAAAATAGATGTTGAGGGCTATTATACCAAGGCTGTTCTTGATAAATTTGCAGTGAAAAGCGCTCACTATTCTGATGTGAAACCTCTTATTGACAAGTACGATATGACCGCCAAATCCCAGCGGGAATTGATGGGATTCTTTAAGTTTAATAAGAATATTAAAAACAGACAGCTTATTTATACTGAGTCTAGCGGAGGCTGGTTTGCTGGTGGCTTAGGTACTCATTTTGATCTGACGTGGGGATTACAGAATATAGTTATATCAGAGGGGATGAATGTATGGGGGTTGGCTCATGAGTTAGGTCACATCAATCAGATAAGACCGGGATTGAATTGGGTGAGCTCAGGTGATGTAACAAATAATATTTATTCTACCTGGGCACAGTATCATCTTTATACACCTAATGGACTTAGTAAGTCTACCAGAGAAGAATGGGAAATAGGAGATCAGACTGTCTTTCCAAAAGTTACAGGAAACAGATTTGGAGAATTTATTATTCAGACTCAGATTAACAAGAAAAGTTACTTTGAATATGCTAAAGTGGGATCCAATGGTCAAGACAATCTTTTTAGATCCCTGATTCCTTTGTGGCAACTTGAATTATATTATCAATTGGCAGGAGCCTCAAAAGGAGCTTCAGTATTAGATTTTGATATGGATATGTCGGACGAAGCTACACAGGTTCCGGTTTCTGTGACTGGAATAGATTATGCTCACTGGTATGCCTCTGTCGCCGAGAAAGTTCGTAATACCGATGAATCCCAGCTTACAGAAGGTCAGTTAATTATGAACTTTGTAAAAAATACATGTGACGCAGTTCAGGAAGACCTGACAGACTTTTTTACAAATACAGGATTTTTAATCCCTATTGATGCAATGCTTCAGGATTATACTAATGGCCAGATGACTATTACCCAGGATATGATTAATGAGGTTAAAAATTATGTATTATCAAAAGGATATGCTAAGCCTACTTCCCCTGTCATTAATTATATCTCAGCATACAGTATTAATGCATTTAAAAATATGCAGCCTCTTACAGGAACTACAGGGGTTGGAGTAGAAGTAACCACCAATACCAATGGACGTTTCTTATTAGTAGACAATTCCAAATGGAATAATGCGGTCGCTTTTGAAACCTATGATGCCACCGATAATCTTATGAGTGTATCAATTGTAGGAACGGGAGATCTTACACTTGCCGGAACGTATGTGAATTATCCTCAAAATGCACTTAAAGTATATGCTGTAGGGTATGATGGACAAAAGATTTTAGTTTACCCTTCGGATGCTTTAAGTGTTTCTGAAACTGAAGGAATTAAAAATTTAAGAATTTACCCTAATCCTGTTAAAAATGGAGATAAGCTAATCATTGATTATAAAAGCGCCAAAGGAATTTATAATGCAGAAATTCATCATATAAGTGGAGCTTTGATTTCAAAATATAAAGGAACAATAAGCGAGTTGAATGAGAAAATCTCAAATAAATTTTCATCTTTGGAAAAAGGAGTGTATATCATTTCCGTTGCCAATGGAAATGAAAATTATAAAACAAAGATCATAAGACAGTAAAGTAAGAAAAATTAGTTTTTATATAAAAATCTCATGGATATATGCATGGGATTTTTATTTTGAAAGCTATCTTTGCAGTCCAAATATTCAGAAAAATGTTTTCAAAAATAATAGTACACAGAGTCGGAAATAAGATTAACGGAGATTCCTTAACGCTTTCCCAGGAGGAATTGAAGCTGGAGGAAGGAATGGCAGAATTGCTTGAAGATTACTTTTTAGGATCATTCAAGTCAGAAGAAACTTTTCATTTTTACAGTGATACATATCTGGTGAACAATCCTGTTTACAGTGCGGTTTCTGAAATTTTTGATGATAAGTCCAAATTTATTTGGGAATCTGAAAATATTGCAAAACACCTTTTCGAAGCCGCTGAAAATCCAAGAGTTCAGAGTGGAGAATTGTTTATAGTTCTTTTTGAAGATGAAAGCGACCGTCCTGACAGAGTCGATAAGATCGGAATTTTTAAAACTGAAAAAAGAGAATCTTTCCTGAAAATTAATCCTGCGGAAGAAACATTTGATATTGAAAAAGATCAGGGAATCGGCTTATCTAAAATTGATAAAGCGGCCTTAATCTATAACAACGATAAAGATACAGGGTACGTACTTTCTGTAGTTGATAACAACAAAAACGGAGATATGTACTACTGGTTCGAAGATTTCCTGAAAGTGAAACAACGTGACGATGAGTATTTCCACACTCAGGAAGCTTTGATGGTATATAAAGACTATGTTACTAAACAATTGCCACAGGAATTTGAGGTATCTAAAGCTGATCAGGCAGATTTCCTTAATAAATCCATCAATTTCTTTAAGGAAAAAGAAGAATTTAAACTGGATGATTTTGCAAAGGAAGTATTAGGTGACGAACATGTTATTGAAAGTTTTGTTAATTTCAAAACCGACTACGAGCAGGATATGCAGGTCAATATTGCTGAGGAATTCCCAATCAGTGAGGCCGCAGTGAAAAAGACCCAGAGACATTTTAAAAGTATCATTAAACTCGATAAAAATTTCCACATTTACATTCACGGAGACAGGCAGAAAATTGAAACCGGAGAGGATGATAAAGGAAAATACTACAGACTTTATTTTGATAAAGAAGTGTAAGTAGAAAGCGGATTGGAGATGATAAATGAAGGCTGGAAGCCGGAAGCTGGAAGTTATGAAAGCCATAAAAAATACGGTTATGTCTTCTTATAAGTGAAAGTTACTCCCAGCGTCTAGCTTCAAGCCTCCAGCCTTTACATTTTTCCTAATCCAACTCAGATTAAGTAATAATATCATAACTTTATTGCTGATTACAAAACAACAGGTATGAAGTTCATGATCGTTTTTTGGGGAGCTTTCCTCTTTTTTTTCTGCGTTCCTTTCCCTATTTTCATTTATATGATGACGGAGGAACTTACAACAGAACCGAGAAATTCATTAGCTGTCAGCTATGGATACCTCGGTTTTTCTTTGTTAATATGGGGATATATTCTTGTCTACTTTATCAATAATCTTTTCATCAAAACCTTTAAACAGAAGAATACCATTCATTCCATTCTGAGAAACGGAATCCCAAGGGAGGCCAAAATCATCCGTTATCAGCTTATCAAATACTTCCCGAAAACCAATATGAATGCTATTCAGATTGTGCTTTCGTTTCCGAATCTCAGAAATACGATGATTGAACATGAGATGACGTTCCACGATTCCAAACCGCAGGAAAAAAGGTTCGACGTCGGAAATAAAGTCAAAGTCCTGCTCAATCCCAATGTTTCACAAGAACCTTACTTTATTTTAAGTGACCAGAAAGTGGCTGTCAATGCCTCAGGAATTATTTTAAGAGGTATTTTTCTGCTATTGCTGATTGCTTATGTTATCGGATTATATTATTATTTCTATATCAGAGAATCTTTTGATTTTGGGTGGCAGTTTCTCACCTTTATGCATCCTATTATTTTCAGTGGAATAATGACCCTTATTTATGTATTGGTTTTTCAGTTGATTGTCAGGACGTTTTTTAAGAACAAAAAGGATGAGAAAATCCTGTTTTCCGGAAGAAATGCAAAAGCGGATATCATCAGTGTAAGCCAGACAGGATTAACAGTTAATGATCAGCCTGAAATTATGATCCAGGTGGGTTTCAAAGATTTCAGAGGAACCGGGCATATTGCGGTATATAAAAAGGTAGTTAGTCTTTTAAACCTGTCATCGGTCCCTAAATACGGCAATATAGAGATTTTATATGATGAAAATGATCCTACAAAAATTATGATCCCGAAGATATTTTAGGTTAAAAGGCTGGAAGCTTGAAGCTGGAGGCTGGAAGTTATTTTCAGTTATTATTATCTGTGATCAGCGACATCATTAATTTTACCCTAGAAAGGATAAAAAAAACGAATAGCCGTCTTATAACCTTCATAACTCCCAGCTTCCAGCCTCCATCTTCCATCTAACTTTTTCTGAAAAACAAGCCTAAACATGGTGATATAAAGATTCTGTATGATGAAAATGATCCTACAAAAATCATGATCCCGAAGATATTTTAGGTTAAAAGGCTGGAAGCTTGAAGCTAGAGGCTGGAGGTTACTTTCGGTTATTATTATCTGTAATCAGCGATATTATTAATTTTACCCTAAAAAGGATAAAAAAAACGAATAGCCGTCTTATAACCTTCATAACTCCCAGCTTCCAGCCTCCATCTTCCAATCTAACTTTTTCTGAAAAACAAAGCTCTGTTGTATTCAAAATTCATCCTGGCAATATTCAGGACGGAGATGCCTTGTGGGCACTCTACTTCACAGGCTTCCGTATTGGAACAGTGCCCGAATAATTCTGTATCCATCCGGGCAACCATATCCAGAACACGTTTGCTTCTTTCCTCTTTTCCCTGAGGAAGAAGTGCCATATGAGTGATCTTTGCCGAAGTAAATAAAGCAGCACTTCCGTTTTTACAGGTTGCCACGCAAGCACCACATCCGATGCATGCTGCAGAATCAAAAGCTTCCTCAGCCGTTTGATGGGTAACCGGAATTGCCGTAGCGTCCGGTGCCTGCCCGGTATTTACAGAGACAAAGCCTCCCGAAGAAATGATTCTGTCAAAAGCAGAACGGTCTACCTTTAAATCTTTTTTAACCGGAAAAGCTTCAGCACGGAAAGGTTCTATTAAAATGGTTTCCCCGTCTTTAAACGATCTTAGGTGAAGCTGGCAGGTCGTTGTATGTTTTAACGGACCATGAGCGATGCCATTAATCATCATACCGCACTGTCCGCAAATTCCTTCACGGCAATCGTGGTCAAATTCTACCGGTTCATCGCCTTCAGTAATCAGTTTTTCATTTAAAGTATCCAGCATTTCCAGGAAAGACATATGGGAATTCAATCCTTTCAGGTCATAATCGACCAGTTTTCCCTCACTTTTTCTGTCTTTCTGTCTCCATATCTTAAGGTGTAAATCCATAATTTCTGTTTTTTTATTTGTAACTTCTTACTGTTGGCTGTATTTCTTCAAAAATCAGAGGTTCTCTGATCAGTTCAGGCTCGCCATTTTCGCCTGTCCATCCCCATGCAGAAATAAACTGATACTCTGCATCATTTCTCAATGCCTCACCGTCCGGTGTTTGAAATTCTTCGCGGAAGTGAGCGCCACAGGACTCATTACGGGTTAAAGCATCGTAGCACATCAGCTCTCCGATTTCAAAATAATCGGCCACGCGACCTGCTTTTTCAAGCTCGGAATTCATTTTGTCTCCCTGTCCGGAAACCCTTACATCTTTGTAAAATTCCTGCTTTAATTTTCTGATTTCCTGAATGGCAAACTGTAATCCTTCTTCATTTCTAGCCAGTCCGCAGTAATCGTACAGAAGTTTCCCTAAGGTTTTGTGGAAATGATCAACAGTTTTTGTTCCTTTAATATTGATTAATTCCTGAATCTGATTTTTGACTGATTTTTCAGCTTGTTCAAATTCCGGGGCGTCAGGAGAAATTTTACCAGTGTGAATTTCATCCGCCAGATAATTCGCAATCGTATAAGGAGCAATAAAATACCCGTCGACAGAAGCTTGTAGAAGAGAGTTGGCTCCCAGTCTATTGGCTCCGTGATCTGCAAAATTAGCCTCTCCCAATGCAAATAATCCGGGAACAGTTGTCATCAGCTCATAATCTACCCAAAGTCCACCCATGGAAAAGTGTGCAGAAGGTGAGATCATCATAGGTTCTTGATACGCATCATAGCCTGTAATTTTAAGATACATATCGAATAAATTTCCATATTTCTCTTTGATCTTCTCTTTTCCCTGCTCTCTGATAGCTTTTGAAAAGTCAAGATACACCGCATTTTTTAAAGGGCCTATCCCAAAGCCTGCGTCAATTCGTTCTTTTGCGGCACGGGAAGAAATATCTCTGGGAGCCAGATTTCCGAAAGCCGGATATCTTCGTTCCAGATAATAATCCCTTTCATTTTCAGGAATATCATTGGGTTGCCTGTTTTCTTCTTTTTTCAGCGGAACCCAGATTCTTCCGTCATTACGCAATGATTCAGACATCAATGTTAATTTGGATTGATAATCTCCGGACTGCGGAAGAGAAGTGGGGTGTACCTGAATCCAGCTTGGTGAAGCCATCAAAGCTCCTTTTTTATGGGCTCTCCAGATGGCGGAACCATTGCATCCCATAGCTAAGGTAGAAAGGTAATAGATTTTACCATATCCTCCTGTTGCCAGGATAACAGCGTGTGCAGCATGTCTTTCAAGTTCGCCGGTGTCCAGGTTCCTAACAATAATTCCTCTGGCTTTGCCATCAATGACAACCAGATCCAGCATTTCATGTCTTGAGAAAAGCTGTACAGATCCTTTTCCGACCTGTCTCATTAATGCCTGATAAGCTCCCAAAAGCAATTGTTGCCCGGTTTGTCCTCTTGCGTAAAATGTCCGGCTCACCTGAACACCTCCGAATGAACGGTTGTTGAGATAACCTCCGTATTCACGTCCGAAAGGAACGCCTTGGGCGACGGATTGATCGATGAGGTTTAAAGAGCACTCAGCCATGCGATACACATTGGCTTCACGAGCTCTGAAGTCTCCACCTTTCAAGGTATCAACGAACATTCTATAAACACTGTCGCCATCGTTTTTGTAATTTTTAGCAGCATTTACTCCTCCTTGCGCAGCCACGGAATGGGCTCTTCTGGGGCTGTCCTGAAAACAGAAGGATTTGACATTATATCCCATTTCCCCCAATGAAGCGGCAATTGAGCTTCCTGCCAGACCTGTTCCTACAACAATAACATCCAGTTTTTTACGATTCGCAGGATTAACAAGCTTTGCTTTCTTTTTATAGTTGTCCCATTTTTGTTCCAATGGGCCTTGTGGTATTTTTGAATCTAAAATCATGATGAGGTCTGTTTAATGATAAGTAAAGAATACATAAACGGGCATAAGGGCAAAACCTATACTGATAATGACGGAGTAGGTAATTCCTGTTATTTTAACCCATTTGACAAACTTAGGATGATATAATCCCAACGTTCTTACGGCACTGTGTATTCCGTGAATCATGTGGTAGCACAATGCAATCATTGAGATGACATAAATAAGAACATACCACCATTCTTTGAACACCGTTACGACAAGAATGTATAAGTCTTTATTTCCGTTTTCATCCAATGGCGGGTTTCCGAACTTATAGATATACCAGAAATTCTGGAAGTGAATCACGAGGAAGATTAAAATGAATGTTCCCAGAATTCCCATATTACGGGAAGCCCATTGGCTGGCTCTTCCCCGTCTGTCGTTCTGATAACTGCCTCCTGATTTTCTGTTTTTTAAAGTAATCAGTAATCCGTCTGTTGCGTGCAGAATAATACTGGCATACAAAACATAAGACACGATCTTAATGATAATATTCCCTGATAAAAAGTGAGAATACGCGTTGAACTGCAAGTGTGCCTGTTCCTGTGGTAAAAATAACTGGAGATTTCCCAGAAAGTGAATCAGCAGAAAGAATCCTAAAAAGAGTCCCGTGAGGCACATCAGCATTTTTCTTGACAATGTTGATAACATAGCGTTGATTTAATAATTAATAATATCCTAAAACTTTCATCCATAATCCTCCTACAACCATGTAGATAATTAATAATACAATCCCGATTTCAAGACCTCTGAGCCACCAGGCTTTGAGGTCAACATATCCGCTTCCGAAGAATACCGGTGCCGGGCCATGTCCGTAATGGGTGAGAACTCCATAAATTGAACCTATGAAACCTAGCATCATTGCCAATAACATGGGAGGAATTCCCAAAGAAACACCTACACCCAATAAGGCTGCATACATGGCAGCTACGTGTGCCGTAGCACTTGCAAAAATATAGTGACTGAAGAAGTAGACTACAATAATAACAGGGAAAGCCACCTGCCAGCTCAAACCTCCGATTTGTACCTTGATAAGGTTACTGAACCAGCCAATAAAACCTAATTCATTTAAAGAACTTGCCATCATCACAAGAACGGCGAACCAAACGATAGTATCCCAGGCTCCTTTTTCCCCTTTTACATCTTCCCAGGTTAATACTGAGGTTAATAACAATAGGGTTAATCCGATGAATGCAGTCGTTGTGGCATCAATGGAAAGGGCTCCTCCAAATATCCAAAGAGCTAACAGGATAAAAAATGCCAATAGCATCAACCATTCATTTCTGGAAATAGGACCCATTTCTTTTAATTTCTGAGCAGCCATTTTGGGAGCATCCCCTGTTTTTTTCAATTCAGGCGGATACAGTTTGTATAAAACCAAAGGAACAACGAAGAAAGCAACCACACCTGGCAAGAAACCGGCAGCAGCCCAGGACATCCATGTAATATCAATGCCAAGGTTGGCTGCAAACTTCTGACACATCGGGTTACTCGCAGTTCCTGTCAGGAACATAGAAGAAGCGATGAGGTTCATATAATAGCTGTTCAGCGTTAAAAAAGAACCTAATTTTCTGTGTGTTTCCGGTTTTTCAGGAACGGAGTCAAAGCTAATAGCCATAGATTTCATGATTGGGTAGATGATTCCTCCACCTCTCGCTGTATTACTTGGAATAGCCGGAGCAAGACATACATCTGCCAGTCCTAATCCGTAAGCCAGTCCCAATGAACTTTTACCAAAGACTCTGATGAACAAAAAAGCAATACGGTTTCCCAGCCCTGTTTTGATAAATCCTCTTGCAATAAAGAAAGAGATCCCGATCAGCCAGATGACTTTATCTCCAAATCCGGAAAGGGCTTTTGTAATTGATTTTCCCGCATCTCCGGGAGCAACAACCTGCGTCAGGGCTGTAAATCCAATGGCCATCATACACATGGTACCCATAGGAGCAGCTTTTAAAATAATTCCTAAAATGGTTGCGGCAAAGATGGCAAACAAATGCCAGGCATTCTCAGCAACACCCTCCGGAGCAGGAATGAACCATATAATCAACGCAACGACGAATGTGATCGCTACATTTTTAATATTAATTTCTTTCATGATACTTTCTATTTATTCTGTTAGAATCTACTCTGTACCTGTACAATGAATAGATTGTTGTTATATTGTGATGTATTTTCTACCTGATGTTTGTATCGGTCAAACTGGACTCCCAGCTGAATTCTTGCTCCGTAATTTTTAAGGAATTCCAATCCGAACATGGGAGTAATCGTTTGTCTTGGGTTGGATGCCATTCTGAAATTGGTGTCAAGATATTCGTATCGGCAGGAAAGTTCGAAGGCACTCAAATTTTTATGGTTAATTTCATATCGCAGATTTGGAAGGAAATAGACTCCACGAACCAGGTATTGGTCAGGATTGGAAGGTCGTATTTCCGGATCTATAGAATTGTAGAGAATGTGGTTGGTAGCCTGTTTAGCTTCAAGTTGCATATCAAGGCTCCACTTAGGATCAAACTTAACCAAAGAACTCAGATCAACTCCGACTGCGTAGACTTTTTTGCTGAAGACTTCTCCAATACCTCCATTCAGACCGACATTGAAATTGTATTTTTGAGACAATCCGAAAACCAGACGGGTAGAATATTGTTTCCCGTTATCATTATCATTGATCTGATTTTTCCCGTTTCCATTCACAACAGAAACCGCATATTGAAAAGGTATTTCTCCAAGCTGTAATTGTCCTGTGGCAGACATCCCTATCTGGAAACTTGTCCAGCCCAGTTTACCGAATTCCGTATATTGATTAGACCAGTCTAAAGACTTGATGATATCAATAGGGTAGGTTTCTTCAATTCCAAACCAGGGTCTGAACTGTCCGACAGTCAATGCCAACTTGGGACTGAAGGTGTATTTTAAATATGCATTTTCAAGAACTCTGCTTTTGGGGTCGTTTTTAAAATCCGCCAGGTTAGCCAATACAACAACTTCAGTACGTTTACTGATTTGAGCCCGCACCTGAACCCTCATATATTTAAGCATAAAATTATTGCTGGTTCCGGAACCATCCGAATGATGAAGTCCGTTGACATCTACATCTTTGCTCATCCCTACCAGATAACGTGCCTGAAACAGACCTTTGATCTGCAATTGCGGATATTTTATATTGTCTTGCTCCTGTGTAGGAGGTTGGATTTGTAGAGAATCCTGGTTCTGCGCAGTTGCTGATAACCAGCAAAAAAGAATGCAGAGCAGCAGGCTTCTCTTTTGAAATGAAAAAAAGGCCATATCTTTTTGTTTGTTTTTTTATACTTTGAGTGAAGTTTAATCTGTTGTAAACTACTTTGTCAAATCAGAGATTTATATCCTTCCGGAGTGGGAATAGTCATACAGCTGATTGCACCGGGCGTATGTATTCCATTCATCTGTGGAATGCAGATAATATTCTTGAATTGTACTGTCTTTATGATGTAATTTTTAATTTAATCCTAAGAATTTGAAAGGGGTGGATTCTTTGAAATCCTGATTTGATTTTCCGTTGTAAGTACGGTTATTACTCAAATCCAGTTTCATAACTTTTCCTTTTGAGCTTAAATCAAAATCTTTAAGATCTACCCAGAAAGTGTTGGGTGTAAAAACAGTTTCGAAATAGTATACCAGATTTTTCTGATCTGAAACGGAACGCCATCTTGTAGAAGAGATATTAGGCTCTGTGGCCGAAGTAATACCATAAGGAACGGAGCAGTTTCTGATAACGCTGAATACACTGGCTACAGCGGTGCGTGTATCTGCTGTCTGCGGGATCGCATTAATGTAATACGATGCTCTTACAAAGCGGTCCGCTGCACGGTTGGTTCCGGGAAGCATAACGGTCCCTGGGATTCCTTTCCAGTAATTATTCAGGGCTAGCTGTTCTTCAAAAATGGGAGAATTGGTCATAACCGTATAAGATGGATCGTGATGAATAACCAGTTTTCCATTGATGTATTCAAACACGGCGTTATCTCCTGAAGCGTCGGAAATGGATAGATGAACTGTAGTGAACCTTTCCGTTCCGGGAATATAATCGCTTACTACTACGAAGGGTTCTTTTCTTGAAAATTCCACAGCCTCTTTTACGGTGGCAAAATTATCCAGATAATATTGTGCCCATAATGAGATGGCTAAGCCTTTTTTATTTCCTTTAGGATCATATTTGGGATACTGAGATTCTCCAAGCCATAGTAAATTGGCAACAAGACCTTTTTCATTCATCCCGTCTGCCGAAGCGATATCCCACGATGAGCTGATAAGGCTTCCGTATTTTGAGGTCCATTTCACAGATTTAGGACCTGTCTGTCCGGTACGGTCTATGCCTTTGGGGAAAACCCAGAGATTGGCAGGGATCTCATCACGCCAGTCCATAGAGCGGGCTGTAATAACGGTGTTTTGTGGACCTTTGTAAACCACTCTTGTACATGCTTCAGACGGATTCCATAATCCTGTTGAGAGAATCAGAGAAAATAAAATTAATGGGAACTTTTTCATAATAGTATTATTTGCATTTAAATTTTATATTGAATTTATTGTGAATAATTCAATGAAATTCTTTTCGTATTCATTATTTGGTGATATAAATTTAGAAAAATTTGTTGTAAGATCATAATTAATTTACCTGATATTATGTATTTCATGTTATGAATCATGCTTAATATAGAAATACTTTCATTATTGAGATTTTTTTTGTATATTTTAGAAATATCGCAGTGAATTGGGTGAAAAATAAGTGATTTTCTAACCGGTTTTTTTATAAAATGTATCAGGAGAATAAATAGCAGTACCGGTTTGGTAATTAAAATACCACAAATTAGAAAGCTGTCTAAAAAAGCCCTATATTTGATTGATAGACTGAAGAGATATATGAATTTTGTAGAATGTCATGAAGAACCCATCCATATTCCAGGTTACATACAAAGTTTTGGTTATTTGATTGGCATTGATGCAGAGTCCCGTTCCATCACTTTTTTCAGCAGGAATATTTCGGATATTTTTAACATCGATACTGTAGAAAAGTTGTTCGACAGGAAACTCTCTGACTTTCCGGAAAGCTTTCAGAGTATTATCGATTCGGATATCTATACTTCGTTGGAAAGGTTTACGAGAAGGGAAAACGAAACGTATTTTGACAAAATTTTTATTGAAGGAGAAGAATATCATTTTTCTGTTTTTAAAAACGGATCTCATATTTTCCTTGAATTTGAGAAAGTTCTGGTGAATCCTGATAAACGGATTTCGAATAAATATGACAACTTTTATATCATAGACAACCAGCAGGACCTGTGGAACCATTTGTTGGAAACGTTATCCAGAGTGGTAAGCTACGACCGTATGATGGTGTATAAGTTTATGATGGATGGTTCCGGAAAAGTGATTGCAGAAAGAAAGAAGGATGAAATGGAGAGTTTTTTAGGTCTTCATTATCCTGAATCGGATATCCCGCAACAGGCAAGGGAACTATATCTTAAAAAAAGGAAAAGAATATTCAGTAATGTTTATGCTGAAACAGTGCCTATACTGAGCAAAACAAAGGATGCGGTAAATCTTACTTTTTCCGGTTCAAGAGGGATGTCACCTGTTCATGCTCAATACCTTAAAAATGCCGGAGTTTCTTCCAGCTTCAGTGTTTCAATTATCATTGATGATCACCTTTGGGGACTGGTTACCTGCCAGAATACAAAACCGAAACATATTGATCTTGAAGACAGGGTACAGGCAGGAATTTTCACTACACTGGCAGCGAATGCCTATTCTTCATTTAAATCTAAAAGTGAACTCAAATATCGTCTGGAGCTTAATGATACATTATCTCAGATGAAAACGGAGTTCTTAAAACATAATAATTTATTTGATTCTCTGCTGGAAAATAAGACAGAACTTAAAACATTGCCTGATGCCGACGGCCTTGCGATTGTTTCGGATGAAAGTATTGTGATAGAAGGAACCACCCCAACTCCAGGAAGTATTAGAAAAATTGTCCAATGGGCACTGGAGCATACGAGAGATCGTATTTACATTAACAGAAGTTTTCTGAAAGATTATGGGGATGAGCTGGAACTTACTGATCACGCAGCCGGCATCATCATCTATTTTATCGAAAGAGAAAAGCATGAAATGCTGATCTGGTTCAGAAAGGAATTTGATGAGCATATTGACTGGGCTGGAAATCCGGAGAAAAATATTGGTATTTTCTCTCAAAACGGAGAAGATAAACAGATGGTTTCTCCCCGAACCTCGTTCAGAATTTTTACTGAAAATATTAAAGGACATTCTAAACGATGGAACTCCAGAAATATAAGTGCTGTACAGGCGATTCGTGATTTGATCCTTGAAACCTCCCATAAAAATTATAATGCAATTAAAAGGCTTAATGATGAGCTTAAAAAAGTAAATGAAGAACTGGACAGTTTTTCATACACGATATCTCATGATTTAGGAACTCCTTTAACAGTCATGAAGCTGAATGCACAGATGCTATTGAGCAATCTTAATGACGGCTCGGAAAAGAGTAAAACCAAAATCAATACGATTATTGAGGAAATTGATAATATGGCCGAAATGATGCAGGATGTACTCCAGCTGAGTCGTGCCAAGCATAGTGAAATAGAACTTGAGAACCTTCAGACCGTTCACACGATTCGAAAGATTTCTGAAAATGCAAAAATGACCTACGGAAGCCCAAAAAGCGAAATCATCATTAAGGAATGCCCGGATGTGCTGGCAGATAAAACAATGCTTCATCAGGTGTTTTTAAATATCATCAATAACGCAGTAAAATATTCTTCCCATAAAGATCAGCCTAAAGTTCAGATCGAAGGAACAGAAGACGGACAAACGATTACCTATAGAATTTCAGACAACGGAATCGGAATTCCTGAAGAAGAGAAGCATAAAATGTTTAAAATTTTCAACAGGATGGATAATGCCAAGAAATTTAAAGGTAACGGGGTAGGGTTGTCTATCGTTCACAGAATCATGAAGAGAATAGGAGGAAATGTTGACTATGAGAGTAATAATGAAGGAACTTCTTTTATTTTAACGTTTAAAAAGCCTTACATTTGAGAAACTTTTAAAACGTTATTTATGGTATCAGAATATCTTAAACAAAATACAGCAGAGTATCACGATGCAGCCGAGAAGCTTTTTAATTCTGAAAAGATTTTTAATAAAACTTTCACGCTGGAAGACTATAAAAAAATCATCCATACCAACTATCTGATGCTTCTTCACAGCGAAGATAAAATATTCAACAGCCTTTCTGATAAATATGCTGAAAAGCTTCAATTGGACGACAGAAAAAAGCTTTCTCTTATTGAAAAAGACCTTGAAAGTCTTTCTTTGAAAAACCAAACGGCTTCTCATCCTCTTGAGTTTGAAAATGAACATGAAGCGTTAGGAGCAATGTATGTGATTGAAGGTTCTACGCTGGGAGGAAATGTTATTGCCAAGCAGCTTTCAAAAACAGAAGGTTTTGATGATGTGACTTTCAATTTTTTTGGATGCTACCAGGAAAATACGGGGCCTATGTGGAAGAATTTTAAGGAAGTATTAGACACTGAAGTATCGGAAGAAAACTATCCTCAAGTGCTTTCCGGAGCGAAAAAACTCTATACGTTTTTACTAAACGTCAACTAATTTATTTTAATTCTAATTAAATTTCTGAAAAATTGCGCATTTTTTCAGGATTTGTTAAATTTGGGGAGTTTCAAATTAAAACTTAACTAACAAATAATAATTTTAAAAAGTAACACTATGAAAGTAACTGTAGTAGGAGCGGGCGCTGTAGGAGCAAGCTGTGCAGAATACATCGCAATGAAGAACTTCTGTTCAGAAGTAGTTTTGGTAGACATTAAAGAAGGGTTTGCTGAAGGTAAAGCAATGGATTTGATGCAAACTGCGTCTCTTAACGGATTCGATACAAAAATTACCGGAACAACAGGAGATTACAGCAAAACTGCAGGTTCTCATGTAGCAGTAATCACTTCAGGAATTCCAAGAAAGCCAGGAATGACAAGAGAAGAGCTAATCGGTATCAATGCAGGTATCGTAAAAGAAGTTACTGAAAACTTAGTAAAGCACTCTCCGGAAGTAATCATCATCGTGGTTTCTAACCCAATGGATACAATGGCTTATCTGGTTCACAAAACATCAGGTCTTCCTAAACACAAAATCATCGGAATGGGTGGTGCACTAGACTCAGCAAGATTCAAATACAGATTAGCTGAAGCATTGGAATCTCCAATTTCTGACGTAGACGGTATGGTAATCGCTGCTCACAGTGATACTGGTATGCTTCCATTATTAAGCAAAGCGACAAGAAACGGAGTTCCTGTAACGGAATTCTTAGATGATGAGCAACAAAAATATGTAATCGAAGAAACTAAAGTAGGAGGAGCAACTCTTACTAAATTATTAGGAACTTCTGCCTGGTATGCTCCAGGTGCAGCTGTTTCTGTAATGGTTCAGGCAATTGCATGCGACCAGAAAAAAATGATCCCTTGTTCTTTAATGCTTGAAGGAGAATATGGTCAGAATGATATCTGCTTAGGAGTTCCTGCGATCATTGGAGCAAACGGAGTAGAAAAGATCGTAAACGTTACTTTAACTGCTGAAGAGCAATTGAAATTTGCTGAAGCTGCTAATGCAGTAAGAGAAGTAAATGGAGATTTGAAATTCTAATTCATCAGGCTTTATATAAAAGAATAACCGCGTCCGAAGGGCGCGGTCTTTTTATTGATAATCATTATTAATTGATTTCAGTTGTTTGGGCAGTGCTCTCCCAATTATTTTTCTCATAATAATCCAGCTTGCTATATCCATTCATATTGTTGATGGTATAAATAGCTTTTATATTTCTTAAATCACATTCTTCCATATAAAGTCCTGTGACAGGGTTATCAGGAAATCTTGCTGTATAAGGATTTTTGAAAAACACTAGGATTTGAAAATAACCATTTGTATAGTTAGGTTTTATACTTGAGCAATAATCTTTTAATTGATCTGCACTAATGTCTTTATTGACTTCAAAAAGTGTCATTTGATTGAAATTACCATCTGTTCTCGTTTCTTTTTTATAATCTAGTTTTTTTATTTTTTTGTGGTCAAATTTTATTTTTGAAGGTTCAGGGATTTCCATAGCTTGACTTTCTACTTTCGTTTCATTTTCTCCTGCGGATACCAAGGCAAGGCTATCGATAGGTTGTTCTGATATTAGATCTGAATATATCTCTTTTTTGTCTTTATTACAGCTTAAAAGAATTAATGTTAAAGCAGGCAGAATCAGATTAAATTTTAAATTCATGATTATTCATTTTTTATACCTCAAAACTAAAAAATCAGCGTGATGATTAATTACGGGAAACCATAATCAGTTTCGGCGCGGCCAAAGGCCGCGCCGAAAACTTCCATCATAAATCTTATTTTATTCCACTCACAAAATTCTCAACCGTATTGACAAACTCTTTATTTTTTTCATAATACAGCAGATGTCCTCCATCAATAGAAGAAACTTTCTGGTCAGGAAATTGGAATGTTTTGTAATGTTGGGTTCCCACAGCTTTATCCTTTTTTCCGGTGATAATCAATACAGGAACATGAATATCTTTTGTCATGGGAGCGTAATCAACATAATATTCCGGAAATTCTTTAGGTTTAAAAATAACGGCCATTCCAAAATCAATGATCCGTGGATGGAGAGAGTCTATGATATCACTTTTTTTAATGGTTTCTATATCGTCCGTAAGAAACTTATAGCCGATTCTTTTCTTTCTTAAGGCAGTGCTTATTTTTGAGAGCTCTGTAGAAAGGCTATCTTTGGAAACATAACGGTTTTTTTTGTTGAAGAAGGCTGTTTCCATATTCAATCTGTTCTTTTACCGACTCATTATTGAGAAAATGAAGGGTGACATTGGCCAGAATAAGTCCTTTGGTATATTGGGGATATTTTTTTGCATAATTAACTGCAATGATGCCTCCAAATGAATGTGCCAGCAAAAATACCTTTTTAAATTTCAGATGTTGTCGTAATTCTTCAATATCCTGAACCATTTTCTCCAGATGGTAATTTTCAGATGTTCCTGATGAGCCGGATCCACGCTGATCCATATAAACCATTTTCAGTTTTTTTTCCAATTGGTTTCCTCCCATAAGTTCAAAAGATGGATAGCCCTGTCCGGGGCCGCCCGGTACGTAAATGCATGCTTCTCCTTTTCCGGAGATTTTATACTTTATTTTAAGGTGATCGGAGGTTTCAAAAAATGCTCCATCTGTCTTGCTCTGAGCAAAGATTGTCATCAGAGCACCGAATAAAAAAACGAATAAGTAGGTTTTCATATACTATATAACAATTGTATGTTGTTGTTTATTACCTTATTCACTGCCTTTATTTTCTATACAATTGCTGATATTTTAAGGGACTTTTACCAGTAATACTTTTAAAACACTCATGAAAACTTGTAAAATTATTAAAGCCGCTGGCAAAGCAGATTTCCTTTACAGACATCTGGTCTTCTATTAATTTCTGACAGGCATCACCAATGCGTATTTCGTTCACAAATTGAATATAGGTTTTACCGGTTTTAGATTTAAAAAATTTACAGAAGGAATTGGTACTCAGGTTGGCAATCTCTGCGATTTCCTGCAAGGTGATTTTTTCAGTGTATCTGGATAAGGTATAATTATAAATTTCCTGAATTCTAAGCTTTTCGCCCTCATTGAAATGATACTTGAAGTGGTTGGAAGCTAAAAAATCATATTCTGAAGAAGTACTGATGCACGACAATGCTTCCAGCAGCTTTATAATTTTTACCGTTCCCGTATTGTTGATCACTTCGGGAATCAATCCTGTAAGTTTTTCCCTGGTTTCGCCTTTTACCTGAAGTCCTCTTGAACTTGAAATAAGCATTTTTTTCAGCTCCTGATTTTCTGGAAGCTTTAGAAATTCATCCCCCAGGAAGTTTTCATCAAAATGAATAACAAAGACCTCTGCTTTATGTCTCTTGGGATTCTCAAAATATTTGGGATCAAACTGCCAGTAATGAGGAAGATTCTTTCCGATTAATGCTACGTCACCTTCTTTAAACCGCTCAATATTATTTCCTACATACTGCGTTCCGGAGCCTTTCCGAAAGTAAATAAGCTCCAGTACCATATGATAATGCCATTTATTATTCACATCCGGCATCATATCCTTTCTTGCATTAAAGGAATGTAAAGTATGGGACGATATCTTGAGAAGTTGAGGTTTCATTACTTAGTTATTTCATCCTATGTAAGATAAAAATATAACTTTTTTGGATAATATACCTTAATAATTGGATAAAATGATGGAATTTTATTTTCAATATAAAGGCTAATTTAGGTTTGTAAAATTTAAAGTTTTGCTTGAATATTTATTAAATCAACATGAAAGTAGGACTATTTATACCATGCTATATAGATTTGTTATACCCCAAAGTAGGGATAGCGACTTACACCTTGTTAAAAAAGCTTGGAGTGGAGGTAGAATATCCTATGAAGCAGACGTGCTGCGGACAACCAATGGCCAACTCCGGATACGGACATCTCACCTGCAAAACCGATGAGAATTTTATTCAGCAATTTAAAAATTTTGATGTGATTGTTGCTCCTTCAGGGAGTTGTGTTTTGCATATCAAGGAGCATCTGAAATCTGAAAACGATGAGTGGAAAAACCAGGCAAAGCATATTCAACAGAATATTTATGAGTTGACAGAATTTCTGACAGATGTATTACACCTTAAGTATTCGAATGCTTATTTTCCACATAAAGTAGGATTTCATCAGAGCTGCCACGGGCAAAGAGGTTTGCATCTTTCAGGAATGAGTGAAGTGACGGCTGAATACTTTTCGAAGCCGGAGGATTTATTAAGACAAGTGAAAGGAATTCAATTGATTCCCTTAGATAAGAATGATGAATGCTGTGGTTTTGGAGGTACTTTTTGCGTTAATGAAGAAGCTGTTTCTTCTAAAATGGGAAAGGATAGAGTAATGGATCATTTGAAAAATGGTGCAGAATATATTACAGCATGTGATATGTCCTGCCTGATGCATCTCGAAGGAATTGCCAGAAGAGAAAAATCACCGGTGAAAGTGATTCATATTGCCGAAATTTTAAATACTGAAAATCTAAGCCAATGAAAAATCATTCATCCTTGGCTGAACAATTTAACCGCGATGAAAACCGTGTAGACTGGCATAATAAAACTTTATGGTTTGTCCGTGAAAAAAGGGACCGGCAAAGTCATCAGGTGCCTGATTGGGAAAAATTAAGAATGACAGCCTCACAGATAAAACTGAATGTCCTGTCAAATTTAGATACTTATTTAACAGAGTTTGAAAAGAATGCTTTAGAAAATGGAGTGCAGGTACATTGGGCTAAAGATGCGGAAGAACATAATAGAATTGTCCTTTCTATCCTTCAGAAACATCAGGTGAAATATCTGGTTAAAAGCAAATCTATGCTTACAGAAGAATGTCACCTCAATGATTTCCTTGAAAAGAATGATATTGAAGTTACTGATACAGATCTGGGAGAAAGAATTGTACAGCTGGCAAAAGAGCAACCGAGTCATATTGTTTTGCCTTGTATCCATAAAAAGAAAGAAGAAATCGGTGAAATTTTTCATGAACATCTGAACAGTCCGGAAGGACTTTCTGATCCTCAACAGCTCACTGAAATAGCAAGGCAGGATCTGAGAAATAAATTCTTACAGAGTGATGCCGCACTAACGGGAGTAAATTTTGCCGTGGCAGAGACAGGTGAGTTTATTGTGTGTACCAATGAAGGGAACGCAGATATGGGAGCTCACCTTTCTAAAGTGCATATAGCCTGCATGGGATTGGAGAAAATAATTCCAAAGCGTGAACATTTAGGTGTTTTTCTGAGGTTGTTGGCAAGAAGCGGAACGGGACAGTCTGTTACCACCTATTCCAGTCACTTCAGAGGTCCAAGGGAAGGGCAGGAGATGCATATTGTAATTGTAGACAACGGAAGAACGGAACATTTAGGTAAAGAAAAATACAGAAATTCATTAAAGTGTATCCGTTGTGGAGCGTGCTTTAATACCTGTCCTGTTTACAGGAGAAGTGGAGGACATAGCTATCATACAGCTATTGCGGGGCCTATAGGATCTGTTTTGAATCCATTACGTAATGGCAGGGAGTACAAAGATTTACCTTTCGCTTCCACTTTATGCGGTTCCTGTACAAATGTTTGTCCGGTGAAGATTGATCTCCATCAACAGCTTTATGAATTGAGACAGGACATTATAGCCGCCGGTATGGGAGAGCCAGTGAAAAATATGACCATGAAAATAATGGCAAGATCTTTAAGCAATGCGAAGAAATATGAAAAACTAAGAAGAACAATGAAGTTGGGCTACCGTTATACACCGTTTTTACTGAAAAGTAAAGCGAACCCATGGTACAGGCATCGTGATATGCCCGAAATGCCTGAAGAGAGTTTTAAAGAATGGTATCAGAAAAATATAGCCAATGGGAAGTAGAGAAGAGATCCTATCAAAAATCGGAAAAGCAAAACCTGCTGGAAATAATTTGCCGACAGATCTGGAATTTATTTCAACGGATGAAAATCTTTTGGATGCATTTGTAAAAGCGGCCCAGAGCAATGGTTGTCAGGTTACATTAATAAAGGATAAATCAGAAGTTCTTACCTATATCAGAAAGAATATTCCGTTAGACAAAAGGGTATTTTATACTGATAATACCGGATTTGAGAACCAAAATATAGAAAACGTTGAGATATCTGATCCTCATATGCTGGAAAATATAGATGTCGCTGTACTGGAAGGATATTTAGGCGTAGCTGAAAATGCTGCAGTATGGATTACAGAAAAACAAATGCAATACAGAATTTTACCATTCATAACCCAACATTTGTTTGTGATTTTAAAAGCTGAAATGATTGTTCCCTTACTTCATGATGCCTATAAAATGGTCGAATTAGAAGATGGTTTTTCCGTTTTTATTTCAGGTCCCTCCAAAACTGCTGATATTGAACAGTCGTTGGTGATTGGGGCTCACGGAGCCAGAAGTCATCATCTTTTTATTATAAAATAACGTAACATATAATAACATAAATATTTAACCCCCTCATTAAGAGGCGACTTTATAGATGATCAGACTATGCAAAACGTAACACCACAGCAATCTTCAAAATTTTCATCAGAAAGAAAAACCTATTTCTTTCCATTGATACTTGTTACCAGTCTATTCTTTTTTTGGGGGTTTGTTCATAACCTGGATCCTGTCCTTATTCCTCACTTGAGGAAAGCATTTCAGTTAACCGATCTGGAATCATCACTGGTCGATTTTTCTATTTTTATTGCTTATTTTCTCATGGCAATTCCTGCAGGAAATATCATGCGCAGATATGGATATAAAAGTGGAATTATAATAGGATTATGTCTTTTTGCTTCCGGAGCTTTCCTTTTTATTCCGGCTGCCAATACAAGGATGTATATCTTTTTTCTCGGAGCTCTTTTTGTGATTGCCTGTGGGCTGGCATTTCTCGAAACAGCAGCTAATCCGTATGTCACCATATTAGGGCCGGCAGAAACAGCCACCCGCAGACTCAATTTTTCACAATCTTTTAATGGGTTGGCAGCATTTATAGCTCCCATAGTAGGAGGAAAATATATATTAAGGGAAAATGCACTTACCGATTCACAAATAAAGGCACTCTCTCCTCAAGATCTTGACCGCTATATCACAGAAGAATCTTCAAGTGTTAAAGAACCTTACTTTATCCTTGGGATTATTATTGTGGTGGTAATGCTCCTTTTCGTTTTTACCAAACTTCCTGATATCAAGGAGGAAGGAGGTAAAGATTCATCCAAAATCTCTGATGCATGGAAACATAAACATTTACGATGGGCGGTCGTCGCACAATTTTTTTATGTGGGAGCTCAGGTATGTGTACTCAGTTTTTTTATACGATTTATCGTTGTCTCTGCCGGAATTACCGAAAAAAGTGCTGCTTTCTATTCAGGGTTGGCAGGATTGGCTTTTATGATGGGACGCTTTGCAGGAACTTTTTTAATGAAGTTTATAAAACCCAATGTATTATTAATGATATACTCCGCCATAAGTATGCTATTGATTTTAGTAGCAATATTCGGAACAGGGAATATTACGATTTATGCATTAATAGGGGTTGCTTTTTTTATGTCTATTATGTTCCCCACGATCTTTTCACTGGGAATAGCAGGACTTGGTAAAGATACGAAAATAGCTTCCTCTCTTATTGTAATGTCCATTGTTGGCGGCGCTATTTTACCGTTGGGACTTGGATATATATCAGATCAAACCCATAGTATACAATATGGTTATATCATTCCGTTGGTGTGTTTTATTGTTGTTTTCCTATTTGGAAGTTATGGTTGGAGACCTTTAAATACTGGTTTAAAAAGTAAACTATGAAAAGTAAAGTTTTAAGAATCAATAAAAAAGATAATGTTCTGGTAGCTCTGAAAGATATCTCTCATGGTGAGACAATTTTTTTTGAAGGAAAAGAATATGATATTCTGGAAGATATTCCCGCTAAACATAAATTTTTTATGAATGATCTTCCACAAGGAGGAGAAGTACTGATGTACGGAGTATTGGTTGGGAAAACACAGTTTGAAGTAAAAAAAGGATCCCGTCTGAATACCGAAAACACTAAACATGCGGCGGAACCTTATGAGTACAGAAATATAGAATATCATTGGAATACACCGGATGTTTCCAGATTTAAAGATAAAACTTTCGATGGATATCACAGAAGTAACGGAGAAGTAGGAACTGCAAATTACTGGCTTTTTATTCCTGCTGTTTTTTGTGAAAACCGTAATCTGGATATAATTAAAGCGGCTTTACATGATGAATTGGGGTATGCGGTCGGAGATAAGTACAAAGAATACACCCGTCATCTGCTCGATGCCTATGAAAAAGGAGAAGACCTTGAAAAGATTTCTTTAACACCAGATACACATTCTAAAAGAAGAGTTTTTAAAAATATTGACGGAATTAAGTTTTTAAATCATACCGGAGGATGTGGAGGAACAAGACAGGATGCTGCTTTGCTGAGCCGGCTGTTGGCAGCTTATGCAGATCATCCCAACGTAGGAGGTGTAACCGTTTTGAGCCTGGGTTGTCAGCATCTTCAGGTTGAAAATTTCAGAAAAGATCTGTTGGAAAGAAATCCAACGTTTGATAAACCTCTTTTTGTATTTGAACAACAAGGTTCCCAAAGTGAAGAAGCCTTGATAAAGCAAGCTATTTATGACACCTTTATAGGACTCACCGAAATAAATAAAATAGAACGGAAACCTGCCGGACTGGAAAAATTGGTAGTCGGTGTAAAATGTGGAGGGAGTGATGGTTTTAGTGGGATTTCTGCTAATCCTGCTGTAGGATATGCTTCAGATCTCCTGGTGGGTCTTGGTGGAAAAATATTACTGGCAGAATTCCCTGAACTCTGTGGCGCTGAACAGGAAATGATTGATCGATCTGTAACCAGGGAAACAGCAGAAAAGTTTATCCGGTTGATGACAGAATATGATACCCTGGCTCACAATGTAGGTTCTGGATTCTACATGAACCCTTCCCCTGGAAATATTAGAGAAGGATTGATTACAGATGCTATAAAATCTGTAGGAGCAGCCAGAAAAGGGGGGCTTTCACCTGTTACGGATGTATTGGATTATACTGAAAAAGCAACTCAGCCGGGATTGAGTTTGGTATGTACTCCAGGAAACGATGTGGAAGCTACTACCGGAAAAGCCGCCGCAGGAGCTACTTTAATTTTATTCACGACAGGGTTGGGAACACCTACAGGAAATCCGGTGTGCCCTACCATTAAAATAGCTACCCATTCCAATTTGGCGAAAAGAATGCCGGATATTATCGATATAGATACAGGAGCTATCATTGAAGGCGAAAAAACAATTGAAGAAATGGGAGAAGATATTTTAGACTATTGTATAGAAGTAGCAAGTGGACGGATACTTCCAAAGGCTGTGCTATTGAATCAGGATGATTTTATTCCATGGAAAAAAGGAGTGAGTTTATAATTAAAAAATACATACAATGTTTTCATTACAAAATAAAAAAGCAGTAGTAACCGGAGGAGGAAGTGGTATCGGAAAAGCTATTTCAGAATTGTTTGCGGAACAGGGAGCAGAAGTATATATTCTTGAACTGAGTGAAACCAATGGAGCTGAAGTTCTGTCAGCGATACATGAAATGGGAAGAAAGGGATATGTACATGCCTGTGATGTTTCAGATCACCATCAGATAAAAGCAGTGTTTAATGATATAGGTCCTGTTGATATTCTCGTGAATAATGCAGGGATCGCACACATAGGAAAAGCAGATACTACATCTGAAGAAGATTTTGACAAGATAGTCTCCGTAAATATAAAAGGGGTATACAACTGCCTGCATGCCGCAATTCCACAGTTAAAAGCAGCGGGTGGCGGAGTTATTCTTAATCTTGCATCCATTGCTGCATTGGTAGGAATTCCTGACAGATTTGCCTATAGTACAGCAAAAGGAGCGGTAAAAGCGATGACAATGAGTGTAGCGAAAGATTATATCCTGGATAACATCCGTTGTAATTCTATTTCTCCGGCAAGAGTTCATACTCCCTTTGTAGATGGATTTTTGGAGAAAAATTATCCTGACAGGATTGAAGAAATGTTTCAGAACCTTTCGAAAACCCAGCCCATAGGAAGAATGGCAGATCCAAAAGAGATTGCTGCATTAGCATTATATTTATGTAGTGATGAAGCATCTTTTATAACAGGATGTGATTATCCTATTGACGGAGGTTTTACAACATTAAATAATTAAAAAGATCCATGCGCTGTACAGGTTTTTTATTGCTTTTGTTTTACAGTCACCTGCTGTTTTCCCAGCAGGCACTTGAGCTTTGGTATAATAAACCGGCGGAATCATGGAATGAAGCTCTGCCTTTAGGAAATGGCCGTCTTGGGGCTATGGTTTTTGGCAGGGTAAATAATGAAACATTCCAATTGAATGAAGAAAGTTTGTGGGGTGGAAAAAAAATAAATGATATTAACCCAGAAGCCCGGATTCATTTAGCAGAAATACAAAATTTACTGCTCAATGGTAAAAATGAAGAAGCCCATGAACTCAGCAAAAAATATTTGCTTGCTACTCCTCCAGATTTTCAATCTTATCAGACGTTAGGGGATCTACGTTTTAGCTTTTTAGAATCATCACCAATAGATTATCGTCGAAGTTTAGATCTGGAAACCGGAATTACTACTGTCTCTTATACATCCAAAGGTGTACAATATACACGGGAAGCATTTATTTCTGCACCGCATAATGTCCTGGTTATTCGTTTTACTTCTTCTAAAGCTAACACATTGAATTTTAAAATCAATCTCGTAAGAGATATAGATGCAACGGTGCTGTCATCGGGGAAGAGCTTACAACTCAATGGGCAAATAGCAGACCTCTCATCAGATAAAACAGGAGAAGGTGGGCTAAATATGAAATTCAATGCACTGGCAAAAGTAATTAATGTGGATGGTTCCGTAGTTTCTGCACAGAACAGTATTATTGTAAAGGATGCTTCAGAAGTATTAATTCTGGTTACTGCAGCCACAGACTACGATGCTGAAAAGCTCACTTTTGACAGAAATATTGATCCTCTGAAAGTATGCCAGCACATTATTGAAAAGGCAGAGGATGAATCCTACAAAAACCTTTTAAAAGCGCATTTGGCAGAGTTCCAACCTTTGATGCAGAAACTTGAAATTGATATAAAAGGAGATTCTTCACTGGTAGATTTACCAACAAATGAACGGTTGAATCGGGTAAAAAAAGGGAATACAGATAACGGATTGACATCACTGTATTTTCAGTTGGGAAGATATCTTTTGCTGAGCAGCTCCCGATTTCCCGGAAAACTTCCGGCCAACTTACAGGGAATCTGGAATAAAGATTATGAAGCGCCCTGGAAATCGGATTATCATACCAATATTAATCTTCAGATGAATTATTGGCCGGCAGACGTGGCTAATGTTTCTTCTACCATGAGTGCTTTCACCCATTTTATTGGGGTATTAAGCAAAGAAACCGGAAATAAGGTAGCTAATGAAATGTATGGATCTAAAGGATGGACTATTCATCATGCAACTAATATATTTGGCAGAGGGGGTATCATTTCCGGAATTCATTGGGGAACATCGCCATTAGCTGCTTCGTGGCTCTGTCTGAATATTTGGGAACATTATCTTTTTACACAGGACAAACAGTTTTTAAAGGAACAGGCTTACCCGATTATGAAAGGTGCTGCTGAGTTCGTTCAAAGTTTTTTAATAAAAGATAAAAATGGGTACCTGGTAACAGCTCCATCCATGTCTCCGGAAAATTCCTTTATTCTTCCTGATGGAAAAACGGAAACATTAACCTATGCCCCAACAATAGATGTAATGCTGATTATGAGTTTGTATAAAGCCTGTATAGAAGCGCAAGAAATTTTGGGTATGGATAAGGAATTAAGCAGACAGCTAAAACAAACATTACGTAAGCTACCCCCAATACAGATTAGCAAAAAGTATGGAACTATTCGTGAATGGATTGATGATTATAATGAAGCTGAACCCGGACACAGGCATATTTCGCATTTGATAGGTTTATATCCTGCAAATAATATATCTTTTCATGATAAGGATTTATTTGAAGCCGCAAAAAAAACATTAGAACGAAGATTAGACAATGGAGGTGGGCACACGGGATGGAGCAGAGCATGGATAATCAATTTTTATGCGAGACTACTCAATGGAGAGAAGGCAGGTGAAAATGTTCAGGCCTTATTACAAAAGTCAACACTCATCAATTTACTGGATGATCATCCTCCTTTTCAAATTGATGGGAATTTTGGCGGAACAGCAGGAATCGCTGAAATGCTTATACAAAGTCATAATGGATACATTCAGTTATTACCGGCATTACCATCTATATGGAATAGTGGAACAATAAAAGGAATACGTGCTCGGGGAGGATTTGAAGTCAATATGAAATGGAAGAATATGAAACTAACTGATGCTACATTGATCAATATACTTAATAAGAAAAATACAGTAAGTATAAAGTATAGGGACAGAATAATTTCAGTAACACTCATGCCTAACGAAACAATAGGTTTAAAGGAAAAATTAAATATATAATTGATCGACTATGAAAATAATAAGATATGGAGCCGTTGGCCAGGAAAAGCCTGGGGTAATTATTGAGGATAAATATTATGATGTCTCACATCTTGTAGATGATTTTGATGAAAAATTTTTTGCAGGCCAAGCAATTGAAGAATTGAAAGAAAAAATAGCACTGGGAGGCCTCCCAGAAGTTGATAGGAATGTTAGATTGGGAGCACCATTGGCGAGACCTTCAAAAATTGTTTGTGTAGGGCTTAATTATAAGGATCACGCAGCAGAAACGAATATGCCTGTTCCTTCTGAACCCATTTTATTTTTTAAAGCTACTTCAGCGATTGTGGGACCCAATGATGATTTGATGATTCCTAAAAATAGTATAAAAACAGATTGGGAAGTAGAATTGGCTGTTATCATCGGTAAAAAGGCAAGCTATGTAGAACCTGAAAATGCCTTCGATCATATTGCAGGATATGCTTTACATAATGACTACAGTGAAAGAGCTTTTCAGATCGAAAGAAACGGGCAGTGGGTGAAAGGTAAAAGTGCAGATACTTTTGCCCCTATAGGACCTTTTATTGCGACAAGAGATGAGATAAAAGATATAAATAATCTTAACCTCTGGTTGAAAGTCAATGGTAAAATAATGCAGAACGGGAATACATCCAATTTTATTTTTGATGTGGCTTTTATGGTAAGCTATATCAGTCAGTTTATGACTTTGTTGCCGGGTGATGTTATTTCAACCGGTACTCCCGCCGGAGTAGGAATGGGACAAAAGCCTGAAGCCTGGTATTTACAACCGGGAGATGTGGTGGAGCTCGGTATTGAAGGGTTGGGAACAAGTACTCAACATGTAAAAGCATATTCCTTATGAAAAGGTATAGTTTAGCATTAGATCTTAAAAATGATGAAAATCTTATTCGTCAGTATGAAGAATACCACCAAAAGGTATGGCCGGAAATTGTCGAAAGCATCCGGTCTTCAGGAGTGCAGAATATGGAAATTTACCGTACTGGAAACCGTCTTTTTATGATCATGGAAGTGGAAGAGGATTTTTCTTTTGAAGCAAAAGCTCAGGCTGATCTGTTAAATACAAAAGTTCAGGAATGGGAAAGCTTAATGTCAGGATTTCAACAGAGGCTTCCGCATGCTCAGTCTGGAGAAAAATGGATTCTAATGGATAAAATATTTAGCTTATAAACAATGATCGATGCTCACATACATTTCTGGAATTATGATGAGGTTCGGGATTCCTGGATTGATGACAGTATGTCCGTGATCCGCAGGAATTTTTTACCTGCGGATATTGATAAACTACTCATTAAAAATAGTGTTGACGGAATTGTCGCGGTACAGGCAGATCAAAGTCTGGAAGAGACCCGGTTTTTAGTGGAATTGGCAGAACAGGACTCCAGGATTCTGGGAGTAGTAGGATGGATTAACTGTTTGGGGGAAAATTTTGAAGAGGAATTGCAGGAGTTTAAGAAATACCCTAAAATAAAAGGCTGGCGTCATATCGTTCAGAGTGAGCCTGAAGGATTTCTTTCTCATCCTGAATTTATAAGTAAGATCAAAAGAATGGGTGACTGTGATTATACCTATGATATTTTAATTTATCATAACCAAATGGAAGAAGCTATAAGATTTGTAAGAAAACTTGAAAATCAGAAACTGGTGCTGGATCATATGGGTAAACCGGACATTAAAAATAACGAAATTGAAAACTGGAAGAAAAATATAGTTGCTTTAGCTGAAAGTGAAAATGTGTCCTGCAAACTATCCGGTTTGGTAACTGAAGCTGAGCGCGGGCATTGGACAAAAGAAATGCTGACACCTTATCTGGATATTGTATTTCAGAATTTTGGAACTTCACGGGTTATGTTTGGAAGTGACTGGCCGGTGATGCTTTTAAATGCAAATTATGGTGAATGGTTACAGCTTGTGAAAGAGTACATCGAACAGTTAAGTAAAGAAGAACAAAAACAAGTCCTTGAAAAGAATGCAATTCATTTTTACAATTTATAAAGTATGGATTTACAACTTGAAAATAAAATTATTATCGTAAGCGGTGGTGCAAAAGGGATTGGTGAAGCGATTGTACGGGTGCTGGCGAGGGAAAAGGCTATCCCAGTGATTATAGGCAGAAATACTGAAGATAACCACATATTGGTTGATGCTCTGGCTGCTGAAAACCAAACCGCCTATGCGGTGACAGCTGAACTTACCGATCCGGCCGCTTGCCGGTACGCTATTGATGATATTATCAGAAGATATAACCGGATTGATGGGTTGGTGAATAATGCCGGAGAAAATGATGGCGTTGGTCTTGAAAGCGGGAATTATGAATCTTTCATGCAGTCTCTTCATAAAAATCTGGTTCACTATTATCTTCTTGCTCATTACGCTTTACCTGCTTTAAAAGAGAGTCGGGGAAATATTGTGAATATCGGAAGTAAAACCGCAGAAACCGGACAGGGAGGAACCTCGGCCTATGCGGCAGCGAATGGAGGGCGAAATGCATTAACACGGGAATGGGCTGTAGAACTATTACCTTATCATATCCGGGTGAATGCAGTTATTGTAGCAGAAGCATATACGCCACTCTATGAGAAATGGATCCATACTTTTGAAAACCCAAAAGAAAAATTAAAAACAATTACTGATAAGATTCCTTTTGAAAAAAGAATGACCACTACCGAAGAAATTGCCGATATGGTGGCTTTTTTACTTTCGGCAAGATCCGGTCATACAACTGGGCAGCTTATTCATGTGGATGGTGGCTACACCCATTTGGACAGAGCTTTATAAAAAAAAACACAATTACTATATCAGTTGTATTTTTCAAAAGAAAGGCTGCCTCCTGTTAAAGGGGCAGCCTTGTTTTTTTGAGCTTAAAATACAATTTACCAGATTTTAATAGTTCCTTTTTGTTTTCCGGCCCCTTCTATTTTTATTCTGACCGTATCTTTTAAAAATGGCTTTTTTAAATAACCCCATACGACATCAGCACTATCTAATTTTTCTTTGTCTTCTTCGTAAATATTCAATACTATAGAATCTTCCTTATTTCTTTCATAGTTTAAATTATAAGGATACTCTGTGAAGCGATCAATTCTGGTCTCCTCCATAGAATGATAACCATACCGGAATCCTTTTTCTACATAAGGTTTGAAATAAAACCCTTTTAACCCGGCCGAATCTATAATTTTATAATTGAGCTCTTTTTCAAAAACTTTTCTTTGTTTTGATTCGGCAATACTGCTTGTTCCTATTCTGTACTTCCATTTTTGATAGCCATACCAGCCAACAAAAGAAGAGAAGTACCCTAATGCATAGTAAAATATAATGCCTGCCAGTATCACACCAGCAACTCTGATTAATCCTTTTCTCACGGCATATTACCTTTTAGTGTTTAATTCTTGTATCAATTTCCTTGCCTCAGTCTTCTTCAGAGTTAATGGATCAGTAAAAGTCATAATATATGCTCCATTCACCGGTATTTTTATTTTTAGCAAACATGAAACTGCCACTGTGGACGACATTCAAATGCGCCTTTTCATCAGATGAGACCTGAAAAACAAATTCAAAGCCTTCTCCAAAACCATCTTTGAAGCCAATTCCGGGTTGACAAAATGATGGATATCCTCCTAATTTGGTACGGTAGGTATGATCAATGATTCTGAAGTAGCTATCAAAAAGTCCTTCTCTTTCAAGTTGTACAATTTCGGATATTAAGTGATAATCTATATCTTCAATCCCTCCGCCGTCCCATAACGGAGCATCGTTGGGATGTAGCTGTGAACGCAATGGAAAGGGTTTCAGATAAGAAACCGGGCTTTTTAAATCTTTAAAAATGATATTTTCCAGATCATCATACTCTCTGATTACCCAGTTATTACCCATTTTTTCCAATGTTTCAGGAAAATCCTGCGATATGAATACGGTAATGAGTTTTGCATTTTTAATGAGTTCGGGTACAAAAGGTTGATTGGGAAGGTAAATCTGTATAAGAGGCATCATTGGATCCCCGTTGATATCCAACGGGATTTCTTCGTGTTCCGCATACGCAAATACACGACCAATCCATGATTCTTCTAAAACATGTAGGGGTCTGAACCCACCGGTAATAAATTCAGTGGCGGGTCTTTCGATACGATCTTTGATCTTTTTTATTCGGGTATCCATTGGTGAGTTTAAAAGTTATTCTTCATTTTCCTGTAGCTCGCTACGCATTAGATTTTGATAATATATGATTTCCTTTTTTTCCTCTTCGCTCCAGATTTCAAAATCAAAAATTTGTTTTCTTGCTTCTGAGAGGGAAATACTCCGATGATGTTGTAGAAAAGCAATACATCCTAAAAATGGTAATCCGTTGTCTTTAAGCTCCTTCAATTTAGCAGACAATTCCTGTTTATTTTTGGATTTGAACTGAAGGGCACTTTTCTTTATTTCTTCAATAGTCATATGATTGGATTAAATTTCAGCTATTTTTTTGAATAGTTTCGGATAGTCTGTTACCAACCCGTTGTGATCAAACAGTACATTGGCCTTAAAATCATTTTGAAGATTTTCATACAAATATTCATGATCGGAAATTCTGGTATATTGTTGTTGTACAGGTTTGATGATAAGATTCAAAACATCAATATAGATCACATCAATTCTCTCAGAGCCCTTTTCCGGTAACTGAAGTTGTTTCACTGGTAATGTGTTGGTAAAGGGTGTTAAAGAGATATCAATAAATTTAAAGTTTTTAAACTCTTCATGAATTGCATTATTGATTTCCCAGTGACCATTGCGTAGTATTCCAGTCATTTTATTTTTGGCTGTATTGATTTCGGATTCAATGATAAATTCTGATATTTTCCAGTCTTTATCGATGTTAAGTTTATAGTTTACGGTATACAGCTGATCCTGATAATATCCTATAATTTTTGAATGTGCAGCGTAGTGCTCATTTTTTTCTTTAAGGGTGAAGTATTCCAGAGATTGATGCATTATTCCTTGCCAGATTAATGTTTTCATTTGATATATTTTATGAAATTAAGGTATGTTCGTGTGATGGAGGGTATTTAATTTGAAACTCTTCGTTTTCTGATTCTGCTTAAGGTTTCTCTTGCTACTCCGAGAAATGATGAGAGCTGTGAAAGCGGGATCCGTTGAATCATTTCAGGATATTTTTTCTCCAGAAACTCTAACCTTTCCTGTGCGGTGTATAGTTTAAAGAGATTGGCGAATTCCTCTTGTTTAGAAGCAAATTTTCGGATGCAACGGCGACCTAAAGCTTCAATTTCAGGACAGTTCCCGGCGGCTTCAAAGAGTTTTTCTTTATCAAAAATAATTGTTTCCACCGGCTCACAGGCCAAAATGTTGAATTCTGATTTTTGTCCGCTTCCAAAGCTGCTGATGTTGGTGGCTATTTCATTTTCAAAGAAAAATCCGGTATTTTTGGGTACTCCATCTATTTCATAATAGCTCTTACAAATCCCTTTTTCTATATAGAACAGGGAAGAGCATACCTCACCCTCTTTTAACATCCATTCATTTTTTTTGTACGCTCTTTTAGAAAGAACGGGTTGAAGTAAAGCCCAGCTTTCATCAGAAAAAGGAGCAAGAGAGCGAATGTATGTAAGAAGGCTTTCCATGGGTAAACAGAACTATTTGGTGTATTGAGGAATTTGATGCTAACAAAGATGCATCTTTTTATGATGTAAACAAAAAAGAGCGGTAATTCCGCCCTTTGTATCTGAAAATTTAAATCTTTAGATATAAACACATCCGCACCCTGTTTCCCATTCCTGACATAAGCGTAAAGGTTCATTGCATCCACCTGTACCACCACCGCCGGTAACTCTATAACATGTACCATCACTGCAATAGTACGAACCCACTGTTGGTGGGCAATTGCCATCAAGATCACATAGTGCATAAGGAGTATCACCTCCGGAAATGAGCACAAGTTGGCTTCTTTTTAATTTTTTAACATTTTTCATAGTAATTTGTTTTTAATTTGTTGATTACTAATGTATAAAATTTTTAAGACACCTACAAGTGTTTAAAATAATCTATTCTATATCCAGAGTCATAAAAAAGGCAATTTCTTCGGAATTTTCATACAATCTGGTATTGATGCCTGTAATGGCAAAGCCCATTCTTCTGTAGAACTGTATCGCCGGATAGTTGGTATTCTGGGTTTCAAGCTCAATAACTCTGCTATTGAGTTGGCGGGCTTCTTTAACAGCTTTTTTAATCAACATGATGCCAGCTCCGCGTCTTCTGTATTTTTCATCAACTAAAATATTTTCGATATAAAAACTGTTATTCCATGTTCTTTGTTCACAGATGATCCATCCGATAAGCTGGTCGTTCACGTAAGCACCGAATGAATGTCCTTTTTCAATAATGGTATTCAAATCTTTGATTTCTTCAGTATCTGTTTTCCATTCCTTGGTGTAAGACAGATTTTTTTCTCTTATGGTAAATTCAAAAGAACCGGAATATTCAATAGAAGAAACAGTGTATATCCTGTCTGTAGTGTAGCCGTTATGTCCCCAATGTACGCTGGGATCAGAAGTCAGTTGTTGAAGTTTTTTTATTTCCATATAGGGTAGGATGTTATTGTATTTCAGTACAGATTTCAATCAGATAATTATCAGGATCCTTAATATAGGCCGTCTTTTGTCCCCATGGCTTTACTGCTATGTTTTCATAGAGAACAGCTCCGTTTTTAATTGCTTTTTCAATTAATTCTTCTACATCATCAGTGGTAAAGCCAAGCTCTATCCCAAAAGGTTTCTTTTCCGATGTAGAATGTAAAAATCCTTGTTTGATATTTGATGAAGCCAGGTTGATGGAAGCAAACGAAAGGCTGGTTTCTCCTGTTGATAGTTCTCCATAATCTTTTTCAGGAGTGATAAATTTTATTTCAGCGTTAAAAGTATTTTTATAGAAGTTCATCGATTGTTCAACATCTTCTACATACAGGATTACATATTTGAATTTAATCATAATCTATTGGTTTACGTATGGAATATTAATGGTTTAAAATATAGTCTTCATCTGCCATGAGCTCAACATGAGGTCCATTAAGAGGATAATATTGCATTCCTCCAAAGTGCCCGAACCGAAGCGGATATTTGTGAGAAAGCTGTCTTACTTTGCTTCCGAATGAATTGATGTCAATGGTTTGGATATGATCTTTATATTGCCTTCCATTGCTGAAAAATAACATCAGGTTACATTGATCTTTAAAATCATAATCATTGTAATAAAAAACGTTGATATCTTCCTCTTTACAAATTGAAACGAGATCACGAATAATAGTATTTTTTAAAGATAAGGATACATTACAGTCAATCCTGATGGAAAGAACTTCGGCATTATTTTTTTTGAAATCCGAACCTACTACCTGGATAAAATGGTATTCAATGTTTCTGGATTCTTCTCTTTCCGGATGATAACTTTTAGTAGCCTGTATTGTAAAAGGCGTGTTCAAGTCTACCTTTATTGCATTTTCACGGATTAACAGCTTTTCTATTTCCAGGGCAAAATGAAAATAATAATCAAAAAGCAGATGATCACCTATAGTGATAACAATTTGATGCTCATCCATATTCAAATGGAGAAAAGTTCTTTTGAACTGAGTTTTCAGGATCTCCAATTTTTGAATAAAATCCTGGGGGTGGGGAACTTTCACTCTGGCTACCAATTCAGCTGCATTATCAGCATGGCCACCAAATCCTTCATCAAACTTGAAAAAATTGAAATGATATAAATTTTCAGGAAATTTAAAATACCAGTATACTCCTAAAACCATGGCAAAATCTGTTGATGTATTGTAAAATATCAAAATTAAATAAAATTTCATACTCCAAAACTTTCAAAACCCTTAAATTTGTGATCAATAAAAATTTTACTTGGATGCTTAGGAACATTTCAATTGCGGCAGCTACTTTCCTGTCCGTAGTTACAATCAATGCACAGAAAAACAAAAACACTCAATTAGAAAGACCAAAACTGGTTGTAGGTCTGGTAGTAGACCAGATGCGTTGGGATTATTTATACCGTTTTTACGGGAAATATGGAAATGATGGTTTTAAAAGGCTTTTAAATACCGGATATTCTTTAAATAATGTGCACATTCCTTATGTTCCTACCATTACTGCTTTGGGACATACATGTATTTATACAGGATCTGTACCTGCGATCCACGGAATTGCCGGAAATGACTGGACAGACAAGGAGACAGGGAAAGGTGTTTACTGTACAGCTGATGAAGCTGTTCAGCCGGTAGGAACAACCAATGCCAAAACAGGGAGCCACTCACCTAAAAATCTTTGGTCAACGACTGTAACAGATGAATTGAGGCTGGCAACCAATTTCCAGGGAAAAGTAATCGGAGTGTCTTTAAAAGACCGTGCTTCTATTCTTCCTGCAGGGCATACCCCTAACGGAGCTTTCTGGTTTGATGACAGTACCGGAAACTTTATTACCAGTACATGGTATATGAATGATCTTCCTCAATGGGTAAAATCGTTCAATTCTCAGAATTTACCTGAAAAATTAGTAGCTAACGGTTGGAATACTTTACTTCCTATTAATGAATATACAGAAAGTGCACCGGATAACTCTCCTTGGGAAGGATTATTGGGAAGCGCTAAAACGCCTACTTTCCCTTACAGCAATTTAGCTCAGGATTATAAAGCTAAAAAAGATAATATCCGTTATACACCTTTTGGAAATACATTGACTTTAAAACTGGCTGAAGCTTCTGTAGAGGGCGAAAAACTAGGTGGTGATACTATTACGGACTTCCTGGCAATTAACCTTGCTTCTACGGATTATGCAGGACATAAATTCGGACCCAATTCTATTGAAGTGGAAGACGTGTACATCAGACTGGATCAGGATTTAGCGGAATTCTTCAAATATCTTGATTCAAAAGTAGGAAAAGGGGAGTATACTGTTTTCTTGTCTGCTGATCATGGTGGAGCGCATTCTGTAGGTTTCCTTAAAGAGCACAAAATTCCGACAGGTTTCTTTGGCGAGGGAGCAGAAAAGAACATTAATGCTAAACTAAAAGAAAAATTCGGAGCTGATAAACTGATTAATGCAATTGACAACTATCAGATTTATTTCGACAGAAAAGTTCTGGCAGATAACAAGCTTGAATTGGATGATGTAAGAAACTTTGCTGTAAAAGAGCTGGAAAAGGATCCAACTGTTTTATACGCGGTTTCTGTAGATAGAGTTCAGGAATCAAGTATTCCGGAGCCTATCAAGCAAAGAATTATCAACGGAATCAACAGACAAAGAAGTGGAGATATTCAATTGATTTCCCACGACTCTATGTTACCTCCATATTCTAAAACAGGAACAACACACAGTGTATGGAATTCCTATGACTCGCATATTCCATTGATTTTTATGGGATGGGGAGTTCAGCATGGGGAAAGCAATAAGGCTTATCATATGACTGATATTGCTCCTACAGTTTCTTCTTTATTGAAAATCCAGTTCCCAAGTGGAAATGTTGGAAATCCGATTACAGAAGTTATCGGTAAATAAATAATAAATTTAAAATAAACAAAAATGGCTGCCTTTCAAAAAAAGCAGCCATTTTGTTTTTTCAGGATAAAAAATTACTTTTCAATTTTCAAAACAATAATCCCATGTGCCGGAATTGTAAAAGTTTGCATTTCACTTTTTTTCAGATTCCTGTGAGTCCATAAATCCCTTACCATTGCATTTTCCGGAATAGACAGTGCTTTTGTGTCGAGAACAATATCAGCTTTCTGGTCGCCCCGGTTGAGAAGGGCAATAGCCATAGATTTTCCTTTTGGGGAGTAAAGATTTTTTTTTCCATACTTCCACGGAGCCGTCCTTGTATATGCTGCGGGCCTGCTGGAAAAGACGATCCTGATTCAATGCAATAAGCTCTTTATTGGTTAAAATTTCCAGGGTTTCCTTTGACATACTCCTAAGGTCATTACCTGCCAATAAAGGAGAATTCAACATACACCACATGGAAAAATGAGATTTATCTTCATTATAATTCATTCCTCTACCAACCTGAAGCATATCCATGTCATTATAATGCCCCGCAGAGGCGTAAGGGTAAAGATCACGGTTTACATCTATGATACGCAGGATAGATTTAAATTCGGGGCTGATGTCTCCGGATATTCTCCAGGAGTCGGCAATAGAAATAGCCCATTTACCAGGGAATTCCCAACGACATACATTGAAAACAACATCAGGATTAATGCCTTTTGCGGTCTTGATAATTTTCGTGTATTCTTCCTCTGTATTCAGGTTCATTTTTTCTCCTCCGCACCAATCTACTTTGATAAAATCATATTTCCATTCCTTTAAGAACCGGTTCATATCTTGTGTAAGGTATCCATACAGACCTACTCCGATCCCTTTTTTATCATTATCCCAAATTGAACCACATGTATTTTTTCCTGCATCTGTATAGATCCCTGCTTTCAATCCTTTAGAATGGATGTAGGAGGCCAAAGCTCCCATACCGTTTGGAAATTTTACCGGATCTGATAAGAGATTGCCCGCCTGATCTCTTCCTTCAAAATAACCGTCATCAATATTAATAAAACGGTATCCGGCATCAAATAACCCGGAAGTAACCATAATATCAGCATGTTGTTTAATGAGTTCTTCATTAATATTAACCCTGAACTGGTTCCAGCTGCTCCATCCCATCACAGGTGCTTTTTTGATCTGACCGGATAATAAACAAAATGAACATATGGTAAGAAACCACAGAGAAAGTGTTTTTTTTATCATTTTTATGCGTGTTTTTTTGTTTATGAATCAACTGAAAGATAAGAAATATATTGATTGAAAAATATATTTATAAAAATAAAAACCGAATAATAAAGAATGTCAAGATATGGGAACGCAATCCCTCTGTTCTATTGGTTTTTGCCCAATACATTTAAAAAGTTATCTTTGCAAAAAATTTGGTTTCCAGTGTATTGGAATGAAAAGGGAATCGGGTGTAAGCCCCGGACTGTCCCCGCAACTGTAAATCGCATTGAATTTTCTGTAATCAGCCACTGTAAAACACGGGAAGGCACAGAAAGCGAAAGTCAGGAGACCTGCCAGATTCAACATTAAAAACCTATTGCTTTCGGAGGAAAAGTAAAAAAGTATGGATATAAAAAGATCTTTAGTACTGCTTTTTTCATCATATGGTAGTTTTCTTTTAGCGCAAGAGAAAACCATTGATACTGTTTATGTGTTTGACAGTCAAATTAATAAAGTGAAGCTTTTTCATCCTGTTAAAACCATTACTACAGAAGAAGCCGAAAAAAACTCAACCAATCTTTCAGAATTATTAAGATTTCAATCTCAGGTGTATATCAAGGAGAATGGCCGTGGTGCTGTTTCTTCACCTTCTTTCAGAGGAACGACTGCTCAGCAGACAGCTTTTGTGTGGAATGGAATTAATATCAATTCTGCTTTTTTAGGACAAGGTGATATTAATAATATTGCCTTATTTGGATATGATCAGATTGGTATAAAAGCGGGTGGTGGAAGTGTAACGTATGGTTCAGGAGCTATTGGTGGAAGTATTCACTTGAATAACAATCTTGATTTTAACAGGGGATTTCATGGCTCTTTATTTTCTGAGGGCGGATCTTTCAACACCTACAATAATCTGGTAAAAGGTTCTTACAGTAATGACAAATTGAGCTTTCAGGCTTCCGGAAGTCATTCTTTAAGTGAAAATGATTATGCCGTGGAACTGAAAAACGGAAGGACATACACCAATAACAGCGGAAAATATTATAACACCAATTTTAATATATCAGCAGCTTATAAAATAGCGCCTCATCATCAGGTTTCATGGATTTCAGAGTTTTTTAACGGGATGCAGCATTATCCGATTTTCTTTGATACAGAAAAGGGTACAAAATATGGCACTCAGAATGTACGAAGTTTGGTTTCCTGGGATTGGAATACAACCCGTTTTACGAATTCATTCAAGGCTGCCTATACCGAGGAAAATTTTCAATACTATGCTAATATTGATGGTCCGGAAACAAGTGGAGGAAGAGGAAAGAATTATATCGTGAAAAATGATTTTAATTATTTTCTTACTTCGAAATGGAATATTAATATCATTGGGGAATATCAGTTAAATAAAGGAAATGGAGAAGGCACATCAATGTTGGGAGATGTTCGTAGAAATGCTGGTTACGTTGCCGGATTGTTGCGTTATTTTGCCACGAAAGATTTGCGCTTTGAAGCTGGAATACGAAAAGATTTTGTAGACGAAATCAGCTCACCGCTTCTATTTTCTTTTTCAGGAAAATGGAATGCTACACCCTGGTATAATACGGGTCTGAGCATTTCACGAAATTTCAAAGCTCCAACATTTAATGATTTATATTGGCAGCCGGGAGGGAACAAGGATTTATTTCCTGAAACATCCTATCAGTTTGAGTGGAGAAACCAATTTAAAGTAAAAGATATTGTATTGTCTGTGACTCCTTACTACATGAATATCAAAGATATGATCAGATGGCTTCCAACTTCTATGGGATATTACGCCGCTTCTAACACCAATAAAGTAGAAGCCTATGGAATAGAAACCCAGCTTGATTATGAGAAAAAGTTTGGAAAACACCTCATAAAAACAAATTTAGGATACTCCTATACAAAATCTACGGATCTGGATATCCGGAAACAACTGATGTACGTGCCTTTTCATAAATTTGTGGGTGGAATCGACTATCAGTATGATTTTATAAAAGTTTATGTACAGGGAATGTTTAACGGGCTTACTTATACCGATTCTAATGAGACGAAAAAACAGGCCTTAGATTCTTATTTTGTAATGAATGCCGGAATAAGAGCAACATTTCTTAAAAATTATACCTTAGGTTTTAAAATAAATAATATTTTTAATAAAACTTATTATACTATGCAGTATTATCCATTACCTGGAAGAAACTATAGTATAAATTTAAACGTTAACTTTTAAAATAAATTAATTGCATATGAATATCAGAAAAATTTTACCTATTGCCTTACTATCTGCTTTGCTTTTCAGTGTTTCCTGTAGCAACGATATCGATTTAGGCACAGACACCAATCTTCCTACAAGTTTTGATAAAGGAATTTTAATTGCAAATGAAGGAGCTTTTACAGTTCCTAACGCAGATGTTTCTTTTTTAAGCAATACTTTAGCTTTTGGATATAATAATGTTTATACTAATACCAATAAGGAAGAACTTGGGAGAGTACTTCAGAGTATTGGTTTAAATGGAGATCGTGCTTATTTGGTTTCTAACCTTCCTAATAAGATTGAAATCGTTAACCGACGGGACTTCAAAAAAATTACTACAGTAACTGCCAATCTTGATAATGCAAGATATATTGCTTTTTCAGGAGATAAATATTATGTAACCAATAATAATTTTACAACAATTCCTAGTGTACGAAAAGTTAATGTTTATAATGTTTCAGATAATGCTTTTGTAACCAGTGTTAATTTTCCTCGTTATGCGGAAAAAATAGTAGCTGCCGAAGGAAATATTGTTATTCAAACAGATGGTGTTGGGTATGATGTAAGTACAACACCTGCAAAAGAATTTTCAACAGGATATACTGTTACAGTGGTAAAGCCATCCACTAATACTGCTGATCAGCCTATTACACTTCCGAGTAAGGGAATTATTAGAGATCTTATCTCTTATAAAGGGTTTGCTTATGTGCTGGCTTCTGATAATATGGATTCTTATATCTATAAGATCAACTCTGCTGCAGGAACTTACACTACAACAACTGTTACAGGAATTCCTAAGGGAGTAAAACTTAGAGCTGATAATGACACGTTCTTTCTTCTTACAGGAAGTAATGAAGTATTTAAAATGAATATGACTTCTACTGTTGTACCAACTGTTCCACTTTTATCATTATTTGGTAATGTATATGGTTTTGATGTAATTGATGGTAAAATATTTGCTTCTGATACAAGCTATTCAACTGGAAGCAAAGTATATGTATATGATACAGCAGGAGGAAATTTACTGGCTAATTTTATAGCTGGAATCGGTACCAACGGTTTCTATAAAAACTAAAAATTGCGCTTCGGCGTATATTATATAAATTTTTATTTTTTCATCATTTGTGTTTTTTTCCGGCCGGTTTCGAAGAAACCGGCCGGCTTTGTATTCTTGATTTGATCAGGTGATAAAATAGCTACGGCGGGACGAAGTCCCGCCGTAGCTATTTTATTTTTTAAACCACTTTTATTGTAGGGTTAAACCAAGTTTTTCAGCCTCGGCAACTACAAATTTTGTGGCTTCTTCTTTTTCATTAGGTATTTCGCCCTCAAGAATGGCTTCTTTTACTTTTTCTTTTAAAATACCAATTTCACGGCCAGGTTTTAGATTAAACATTTCCATAATCTCCTCTCCGGTAATAGGTGGTTGAAAGTTTCTGACCTGATCCTTTTCTTCCACTTCTTTGATCTTAACCGCTACATATTCAAAATTTCTTTTGAATTTCTCCTGCTTTTTGGAATTTTTGGTCGTAATATCCGCTTTGCAAAGCGTAAAAAGATCCTCAAGATTTTCTCCGGCGTCAAATAAAAGTCTCCTTAAAGCGGAATCGGAAGCATCATCAGTGATCAGAGCGATAGGGCGGGAGGAAAGCTTTACCATTTTCTGTACATACTTCATGTCGCTTCCTAAAGGTAGCTTTAGCCTTTGGAAAAGTGTTTTTACCATTTTTGAACCTAAAAATTCATGTCCATGGAATGTCCAACCTGTTCCTTCAACAAACTTTTTGGTTGGAGCTTTTCCTATATCATGGAGTAATGCAGCCCAACGCAACCAAAGATTATCTGTATTTCCAGAAATATTATCTACAACTTCTAAGGTGTGGTAAAAATTGTCTTTGTGAGTTTGTCCTTCTACTTCTTCCACGCCTTTCAGCTCAAGAAGTTCGGGAATGATAAGTTTTAAAAGACCGGTTTGTTCCATAAGTTTTAATCCTACGGATGGTTTTTCCGAAATCATGATTTTATTGAACTCCACCATGATTCTTTCCATGGAAACGATCTTAATCCTTTCCGCTTCCTGCTTAATCGCCTCTAAAGACTGTTCTTCGATCGTGAAATGTAAAGTGGAAGCAAAACGTACTGCTCTCATCATCCTCAATGGATCATCAGAATACGTTTGTGCAGGCTCTAAAGGCGTTCTTAAGATTTCTTTTTCAAGATCCTCAATACCATTAAACGGATCTATCAGTTCTCCGAAATTATCTTTATTCAAAGAGATTGCCATGGCATTGATGGTGAAGTCTCTTCTTTTCTGATCATCTTCCAGAGTTCCGCCTTCTACTTCTGGCTTTCTGCTGTTTTCCGTATAGCTTTCCTTTCTAGCTCCTACGAATTCCAGTTCAAGATCTTTATATTTAATCATTGCTGTTCCATAGGTTTTGAATACGGAAACCTTCAGTTTTGGATCAATATCATGAGCCACATTTTGGGCAAGCTCAATACCACTTTGTTCCGTAACAAAATCAATATCTGTAGAAGCTTTTCTTTTCATCAAAAGGTCTCTCACATAACCTCCAACAATGTACACCGATTGATTATTCCTTTCTGCCGCTTCAGAAATTATTTTGAAAAGTTTTAAATTTTTATTTTGAGTAAGATTAATTTTCATCGTTTATAATAGCGTCAATTTCTACCAATGCTACCCACTAATCATAGTGAGCATACATTTTACTAATTTTTCCTTCTTCATTAAAAAACATCACTTCCACAGCATGTTTATCCATAATAGACTTATAAAATAATGCTACAGAATCAACTCCCGCCGTTGAATGGAGGAGTTCAAAGTGAAGATCAGGAAATTTTTCCAGTGCCTTCTTCCAATATCCTCGAACAGCTTCTTTGCCTTGTAACGAACTTTCCTTACCTCCGGTAGCCATTGCTATCATTGGTGTTGTGATCTCGATATCTTCAGAATAGTGAGAAAGAATATCTTCTAAATCATGAGAATTCCAGGCATCTACCCATGTTTTAGCAAATTGTTCATGGTTCATAGCATGTATTTTATGAGTTGAAGTTTTGCAAAGATAAAACTAAAAAAAGAAATCCTGCCGATATGTACTGGCAAGACTTCAAAAATAAATCAGGTGAAACAGAATTTTATTATTCTCTGAGAACTTTTATTCTGTTGTCAGCCCATATTTTAATGACCGAAGAACCTGAATATTTTGAAACTTTTTCTCTGTCTTCTTCTACAGCATAATCCACAAGTTTGATCATTTCCGGGGAAATATCCGAGAATTTCAAAGGACTTTTATCCCCACTGAAATTAGCAGATGTAGAGACCAAAGGTTTGTTTAGCTTCGTGATTAATTTTTTACAAAAATCATTCTTTACCAATCTGATCCCAATACTTCCGTCCTCTGCAAGTAATTCTTTAGGAAGGCCCCTTGGGTTTTCATACACGATGGTTACCGGCTTTTCACTAAGATCAATAATTTCCCAGGCCATTTCAGGAACATCCACCAAATCCTGAAGTCTTTTTTCAGACTCTACCAGAATAATCATAGACTTATTCTTTTCTCTTTTTTTTATGTCAAAAATTTTGTTGACTGCCTCTATATTGGTGGCATCGCAACCAATCCCCCAAATAGTATCGGTAGGGTAAAGAATGGTTCCGCCGGACTTTAATACTTCTATAATATGTTCCATAATTGTATCGAATTCAAATCAGTTGTTAAAGGTAGAAAATCTGTGTTTTTTAGACAAAAAATTGGCGTGTAAATGGAATGTGATTGAGAATAATTTTTAAGTTTTGGCTAAAGGTAATAGAAGATCTTTTAACATCTAAATTAAATTCATCTGGCTTTAGCAAAAACTTATATCTATTAGAAGGATTATAATCCATGGAAAAATAAGCTGAAAAAAGTTGTACGTTTAATGGTTTGAGCTTCTTTGTGACGTAATATTTTTTTAAGATCACGTATAGTGAGAAACTTAGAGAATAAAACTGGGAAATTAGTTCTCGAGCTCTCTTTGATTATGGTATATAGAATGGAATTGTTTTTAAAGAAAATAATTGTAGTCTTTTCATAATTAACAGGACCGTAAAAATCTGCGGTTTCATTTAGATAAATTAAGTTAGCTGAAACTTTTGTTATTCTGTAATTATATTTTTTACCATAGACAAGAATTCTGTTTTTGGCTTCTTCTTTAGAAATACTAAAAGTAATTTCTTTCAAATATTTTTCTCTGAATTTAGAGTAAAAGATATATAAGCTAAAAGTTAATAGACAGGTTACAAACAAATACTCAAATCCGTTATTTAGAGAGGGCTTTATTTGGTTTGTGAAAAGGATACTACATACAACTAAAGTCAAAGAAACAAAATAGACTGTCAAGGTATCAAACTTTTCAAACCAACTTTCTTCGAAAATTAATTTTTTAGAGTGAATACTTTCTGTGATTTTTAATTTTTTTAATGCTCTCATTAATAATTAGATGTGTTTGTTTTTCTACATCCATCCCAACTTAGATAAATACCTTTCTTCAATAATATTCAAATGGTGGTAGTTATGTCCCACAATCAATTTTCCTATTGTTTCTACAGAAACTTCATTTCCATTTGCTATTCCTGTCGTTTGTAAAGCAGAAGGTGTTAGTGTTTCTGCTAAAATCTGAGTAGATTTTCTTACCAGCGTATATTCTTCAATTAATGATTCTAAGCTTCTTTCGTTAGCAAATGATTTTTCTGCATATTCATTTTCATCAAATCCGGGAAGATTGTTTTTGTCGCCTCTCGCGAAAGCGAGCATTCTGTATTGAAAAACCCTTTCACAGTCTGATAGATGAAGTAAAAGTTCTTTCAGAGTCCATTTTCCATCAGCATAAGCGAAACGAGATTGTTCCTCTGTAAGGTTAGAATAAATGCCTAATGTTTTTTCTCCTGATTTTTTGAGTTCTGCCAACCAGTCTCCTGCAGGGATCTGATCTAAATATCTTTGAATATATTTTTGAAAATCTGTCATGTTTTTGAATTTTTAAGTTAGTAATTTTTAGGGTAGTCCTATGAATTGCTCCATTCATAAAAGTTAACGGAATCATAGACTTCAAATCCACAAGCCGGATACAACTGATTTCCGATATCATTACCTTTTCCTGTTTCCAATAAAATTCCGCAGGCTTTGGATGAACGGCATAACTCTTTTGATTCTTCAATGAGTGCTTTGGAAAAACCTTTTCCACGGTGGTTTTCGTTGACATATAAATCATTCAACAACCAGTATCGCTGCATTCTTGTGGAGGAAAAGATAGGGTACAGTTGTACAAAACCTGTTAATATACCATCTTCTTCGGCAATAAAGATTTCAGAATCTTTGTTTTCCAGCCTTTCCTGAAGGAATTGAGTCGCAGCAGGAATATCAGATGCTTTATGATAAAAGATTCTATATTGGTCAAATAGTTCTGCGAGTTGTGGCAAATCGGAAATGACTGCTTTTCGTATATCTCTCATAATAAGGTAGTGGTAGTGTAAAAAAAATGAGAAGGAATATTTCATTCAATCCCTTCTCATTGTTATTTTTTTTAAGAAAAAGCTTTCTCTAAATCTGCAATAAGATCTTCTGCATCTTCAATACCAACGCTTAAACGAACAAGGTCATCCGTGATTCCCAATTCTGCACGTTTTTCTGCCGGAATAGAAGCGTGAGTCATTAATGCAGGGTGGTTTGCTAATGATTCCACACCTCCTAAAGATTCAGCCAATGTGAATACTCTTACTTTCTCCAGAAACTTGATGGCATCTTCTTTTTTTCCGGATTTGAAGGTGAATGATACCATTCCTCCCGATTCCTTCATTTGAGATTTTGCCAGTTCATATTGAGGGTGAGATTCCAGGCCAGGATAAATAACTTTATCAACTGCCGGATGAGTTTCAAGATATTTAGCTACTGCAAGACCATTATCGGAATGTCTCTGCATTCTTAATGCCAATGTTTTGATTCCTCTTAATACAAGGTAAGAATCGTGTGGGCCTAAAATACCACCACTTGCAAATTGAATAAAGTGAAGTTTCTCCCCTAATTCTGCATCTTTCGCAATAAGAGCTCCAGCAATAACATCAGAGTGACCTCCAAGATATTTTGTAGCTGAGTGCATTACGATATCAGCTCCTAAATCAATAGGTCTTTGGATATAAGGCGTTGCAAAAGTATTGTCTACCGCAACTAAAATATCTTTTCCTTTAGCAATGTCTACTACTGCTTTGATGTCTACCAATTTCATCAACGGATTGGTTGGAGTTTCCACCCAGATCAGTTTCGTTTTATCAGTAATAACATCAGCAATTTTAGAAACATCATCAAAATTCACGAATGTAAATTTCAACTGATATTTTTCAAAAAGTCGGGTAAACATTCTGTAAGTACCTCCATAAAGATCATCTACAGCAATGACCTCATCACCAGGATTTAACAGCTTAAGAACGCAATCAATGGCCGCAAGACCAGAACCGAAAGCTAAACCTCTCGCTCCGTTTTCAATACTTGCCAGAGAATCTTCCAATGCCTGTCTTGTAGGGTTGGCTGCTCTTGAATATTCATATCCGGAATGTACTCCGGGACTTTTTTGTGCAAATGTAGAGGTTAAAAATACAGGAACATTTACAGAACCTGTTGCAGACTCATGATGCTGCCCTCCGTGGATTACTTTTGTATTAAAGTTCATATTTATATAATTTGATAATTTGAAGATAAAATAATTTGAAAATAGAATGGCAAGCTTGAAAAAAATGGCTCCTTCATTTTCAAATTCCCAAATTACTCCATTTTCAAATTGTTTTACATTTTATTTTATCGCTGATTTTACTGCAAATTCCTCTGCAATTTCTTCCATCCATTGCGCCACATCTTCTTCACCAGTTGCTCTCTGGTAAGTACTTCCTAAAGAAATTAAGATCTGGTGGATAAACATCTTCATCTGATCTACAGGCATTTCTTTTGTCCAAAGATCAATTCTTAAAGCTTCTTTTGTTTTATCATCCCATACAGAGATCATTGTCGCTTTAGTTTCTTCCTTTTCAATACCTCCGTCCTGTGCATTCCATGTTATGTTTTCAGGAACGTGGTTTTCATCCAGCTCTACATCTATCGTAATCTGAGTTTTTCTCATATCAATCTAAAATTTTTAGCAAAGTTAATACTTCTTGAGCTTATCCAAAATTTCTACGAAATTATCTTCATCAGGAAATGGAGTATTAAAGTTAAAAATCTTTCCTTCAGGATCAATGATAATAAATCTCGGGATCGATTGTATTTTATATTTATTCATAAATTGTTCAGCATTTACAAGCCAGAACTGTGGAATATTGGAGGTTTTTGTTTTTAAATAATTCGTCCATTTGGATTGTTCCTCATCTAAGCTGATAGAAATAAACTGAATGTTATCATAACGTCTGTATTGATAACTTCTTGACTCAAATACAGGACGGATTTGCTTACACGGTCCGCACCAGGTAGCCCAGAAATCTATAACAACATATTTTCCCTTGTATTTTGAAAGTTTCTGAGTGATTCCCTTGTCATTAAGAAGGGCAAGATCCGGAAAAAGGGAACCTTTCTGAGATCTGTTGATTTCATCAAGTTTAGAATAGAGAGCTTTTTTATAATCAACATCCGTTACTTTATTGATTTCATTATTAAAAAGCTTGTTTCTAGCAATACTGTCCGTTTGTAGCTCTATGGATTTTGTTAAATGTTTTGATAACAGCTGATCTTTTGAAAGTCCTTTAGGCATCTGATCAATTTTCACAAAAAGAATACTATCCGGATTGGAAACCTGTTCTTTATCAGACAAAAGCAGATCCAGTTTATATTGCAGATAATTATCATTCTTACTTAAAAGTTTACCCGGCTTCTGAATATTTTCATTAAGCTCTTTTAAAAAAGGAGCAGGTGGAGCAAACTTGGTATCCGTCAGAGAAGTCATTTTTCTGTAATTATTAATCTCATTCAGATACTCAATGGCCATGAGTTGTCTTCTGTATTGTTTATAATCCTCTGATAGGGCATTATTTTCAGGGTCAGCAAATACATTCAGAATTCTTTTGTTTTCTTTCCAGTCGGATTCTGCCAGATCATAAAATTTTGCAGCATCATTGGTGTAATTCTGTTTCTCCAATGCATACTGAAATTCATACCCAAAAGAATTCTCACTGTTTTTATACACCTGGTCTGCTTTCCTGTTCGATTGTACATAAGATACAAGTTGGGTTGTATTAAGCTTGATATCGAAAGTAAACCAGTCACCATTGGCCATGATGAAATTTATTTTTTTATTTCCGATTTCCAGAATATATTCATCAAGAGGAAGTGGTTGTGTGGTCAACCAGTTGAATGTGTTGTTTTTAACAATGGCTGCTCCTATTTTTTTGTGAAAATCTTTGGAATAAATTCGTACAGAATCTATTTTGAGGTCGGTTTCCAGCTTTCCTTTGATAACAACTGCGGCTCCATCACTGTGATAAGATTTGGGCTTTTGGAAAATATAAAGCAATCCGGAGCCAATAATTAAGGCTGCAACTGAAATAAAAACCTGTATTTTATTTTTCAGGAATGCATTTTTAAACCCTTTTTTACTGTACCAATAATAGCCCAGAATAAGAAAAATAACCATCCAGAAAAGGCTCATATATTCAGAATGGGAAATAAAGCTGTTCAGGTTTTTTATTTCAGGAGCATTCCAGAACGTATACAGAGAACTATATGGATTAAAAAAGTAGGACTGTTTCTGTACAAGGGAAGTAATATTCGAAGCTAATCCCAACGAACCAATAAGAAATGACCAGATAAAACCTTGAAAAGCAACCGAAACACATAGCTGAAGGGCAGCAATTCCTAAAATGGTGATCAGAATTCTTACAAAGGTTTTAATCATCCATACGATATCAAAGGTCATAACCTTGGCGGGATCAGGATGTATATAATAATCTGCTATGGCTAAAATGATATTGAATCCGAAATAAGAACCAATACATATAAAACATAAAAATATCAGGATCACATATTTTGATAAATACAATTGAAGCCTGCTTACAGGCTGTGTTTCCATCAGCTGCCAGCCGTTATTTTTATGATCAGTTTGTGCTATTCTGTTGGCTGCGATAATGACAAATAACAACAAAATAAAAAATGTAAAATATTTAATGGCCTCTCCTCCGATAGCTTCTTCAAATATTGAATACTTCAGCGTTCCTTCTATAACAACACTTTTCTTGAAAAAACCTGGAATAAAGCTAAGAAGCGGAATTAAAGCTCCCAGAATAATGGCAATATAGGTGAGTCCCAACCCTTTTGTTTTTAGCCATTCTGTACCGATGGCGGTTAATAATTTTTTCATCTGTGTTTAGTTTTTTGTTATTTCCATAAACCAGTCCTCAAGACCCGCATTATTTTTTACCTCAAAGATTTCGGCTTGAGCCAAAACCAGCTTTTTGATAAGAGCTGCAATATTTTCTTTAGACTCTGCAGTGATTTCTATGGTGTGGTCATTGATAATTTTAGGAGAATAATTCTCAGGAACTTCATCAATAAACCGAGTTGCATTCATGATTCCAATTCGGATATGGTTGTATCTGTAGAGTTCGTTAAGATCTTGTATACTTCCTATAAAGCGAATCTCACCATGAGAAATAATAGCAAGATGAGTGATCATTTTTTCAATTTCCTGAAGCAGATGGCTTGATATAAAAATAGTAACTCCTTCTTCTTTGTTAAGTTTGATGAGTAATTCCCTCATCTCCAGCATTCCGTTAGGATCCAGCCCGTTTACAGGTTCATCAAGAATTAGTAGTTCAGGCTTTCCAAGGAGAGTCATGGCAATAGAAAGTCTTTGTTTCATTCCCAGGGAATACTTCTTCATTTTCATTTTTCGGCTTTCCCAAAGCCCCACAAGATGTAAAACTCTTTCACATTCTGCCTCGGGTAAATTTCGAAGCCTGGCAATAATGATAAGGTTATCCCAACCGGAAAGATGATCGTAGAATGCTGCTGTATCAATCAGGCTACCGATTTTTTGAAATCCTTCTGGATATAGATCTGATAAATCTTTTTCAAAAATCTGAATAGAATTTTGGTCATCAGGAATACTGCCGATCAGCATTTTCATAGTTGTGGATTTTCCCGCTCCGTTTGCTCCCAGAAAACCAAAAATACTTCCTTTGGGTACGGAAAGATCTATATTTTTCAGGATAAGCTTATCACTAGTAAATCCGTAATTTAAATTTCGAATACTAATTAAATTTTCCATATGTATATTGATTTGTGTTGAAAATAAAAAAAGACCCTTTGGAGTTCAAAAGGTCTTTTATAGGTATGTAGTGTGATCTATTTTGTTACAGGTTTATACCCGGATTGATTAAAGATGTTGGTAGCATCCATTTTCAGAAAATCAGTTAATTTCGTCTCAGGCTTCTCCTTCAGATAGGCTTTACAAATTTGCCATCCTGTAAAAATTCCGATTTGTGGGGAAGATTCATTATCAATTTCTGTATAAAATTTTGAAAATGGGCCAGGAGAAATAAAACGCTCACCTAATCTCGGATCATCTCCGAAAATAAGGTTGCTTTCCACGAAATAGTTCCAGATGTTGGCTTCATTAGCTTTCGCCCAGTCGTATTGCTTTTGCGTATAGTTCATTTTAAGATAATCAGGGAAATCCGGAAGGAAAGCATCCTGTAAAATCATCACCTTGCCATTAAGAATAATCTGATCAATGAATTTCTGATGATCAGGAGATTCCGTTACAATATTTTCAGCAAAAATCTGTGAAACTTTCGGAACAATATTCTGCGGATTCATGGATTTCTGAAAATAAAGCTCCAGTCCTTTGTAATGAGGATTACCATCTCCCATAAAACCTGTAATGTCGATAAACAGAAGATTTCCTTTCTCATCATAAATGATAGGATCCTGAACCATCTGTAATGCCGATGAAAACAGGTATACCTTAGGACTCTTAAACTGAGGGAAATAATATTTTATATGAGAAAACAACCCCTGAAGTTCATTTTGTAACTTAGACTGATCAATTTTCCCAATAGCTTCTTTATAGATTTTTATTTCTTCAGCATCCGATCTTCTTTTTCCGAAATCCTCGTCAGAAACGGTTCCCTGGAACCATGGAAACTGAGTTTTGAATTGTTCCAATGATACGGCCGGATTATAGAATTCTTTGGAAATGTCGGTCATTTCAACCTTTTCGGAAGGGGCTTTTATTTCCACTTTCCATGGATTGCCGGATTCTTTTTTACAGGAATCAAGTCCCAGAATTAAAACAGAAGAAAGCGCAATATATCTAAAAATCTTCATTATTTTTACAAGGAATTTAAGTTTACAAAAGTAAGGATTAAATAAACATATCATGATGAAAATTAAAATATTTGCTGCCCTGGCCCTTATTTCAGGACTTTCCCTTTTTAATGGACAAAAGATCGAGTTTAAAGATAAAAAATTTGAAAAGGCAGTTCTTGAGAATTTTGATCTTAACAAAAACGGAACAATGGAAGCTCTTGAAATCGGAATGATCACCAACCTGTTTCTCGTTCAGAAGGGAATTACTTCAACAGATGATCTACGGTTTTTTAAAAATGTTAAAATGGTTCTCCTGGATGACAATGCTATCCCGGATATTACAATTGCCAATCTTGATAAACTGGAACTATTTTCATGCACAGGGTGCCAATCCTCATCATTTAAAGCAGAAAATCTGAAAAGCCTTGCCTCATTGTATTTAGATAATAATAGTCTTGAGACAATTTCATTAAAGGGAACACCAAGAATTGAGCAATTAACCTTATCTTTAAATCAATTAAAAACCATTGATATTATCCAGCTTAAGAATCTGAAAAAGCTGAATATAGAACATAATAAGATCCAAAAAATTGATATTTCCGGGAATCCGGCCTTACAAACATTAAATGTAGGAGGAAATACCATGAAGGAAACCGATATAAAGAAAGGAACAAAAACCGATGTAACTATTTTTGGACTTCAAGAATAAACAAATACGATGATACTGGAAACAGAAAGACTTATTTTAAGGAAACTTGAGGACAGCGACTTTGAGCGCATGTTTGTGATGGATTCTGACCCTGAGGTGATGAAATATCTCGGGAAACCGGTGACGAGCGTTGAAGAATCAAAAGAAGCCATCAGAATGATTCAGAAACAATATGAAGAAAACGGAGTAGGAAGGCTTGCTGTCATTGAAAAAGAAAGCGGCCTGATGATAGGATGGAGTGGCTTAAAGTTATTAAAACAACCTGTCAACGGACATGTGAATACATTAGATCTGGGTTATCGTTTTATTCCTGAATTCTGGGGGAAAGGATATGCTATGGAAACGGCACGTGCTGCTCTTGATTATGGATTTAATAAATTAGAAGCAGAGACCATCTATGCCTATGCAGATTCTGGAAATACCGGATCAAATTACATCCTAAAAAAGCTGGGCTTTGAGAATACAGGTGAATTTGAAGAGTCAGGAGTATTGTGTTTGTGGTACGAATTGAAACGTGAAAATTATACAAATAAATAGATGATCATACGACAGGAAGAAGAAAAAGATTATAAAAAAGTGTTCCAGCTTGTAGAAGAGGCATTCAGAAATATGGAATATAGCGATCATCAGGAACAATTTTTGGTTGAAAAATTGAGAACTTCCAAGGCGTTCATTCCCGAATTATCATTAGTGGCAGAAAACCATGATGGAGACATTGCAGGTCACATTCTGTTTACAAAAATTACTATTGAAGATGGATCCGAATCTTTCGGATCATTGGCTTTGGCACCAGTTTCTGTAAAACCTGAATTTCAGAATCAGGGATTGGGAGGCCAGCTTATTAGGGAGGGACACCGTATTGCAAAAGAATTAGGATACCAATCGGTGATCCTTCTTGGACATGAAAAATATTATCCGAAGTTTGGTTACGAAAAAACAAGTAATTTTGGGATTTCTTTTCCGTTTGAAATTCCCGAAGAAAATGGAATGGCAATAGAGCTGGTAAAAGACGGATTAAAAAATGTAAAAGGGGTTGTGAAATATCCCAAAGAATTTGGTATAGATTAAAAAGATAAACAATGCAGACACAAAAAGTAATAGATCATATTGTCAACTGGTTAAAAGATTATGCAACAAAAGCCGGAGTTAACGGTTATGTACTAGGCGTTTCAGGAGGAGTAGATTCGGGGGTGGTTTCCACATTGGCCGCCATGACAGGATTGAAAACGCTACTTATCGAAATGCCGATCCGTCAGAAAGCAGATCAGGTAGACCGTGCCAAAGACCATATGAATGACCTCAAATCCAGGTTTCCCAATGTTGAAATAATGTCTGTAGATCTGACGCCTGCTTTTGAAGAGTTGTATACAACATTTAACGTGCAGGATGATTTATATCCTAACGAAAAACTGGCTTTTGCCAACACAAGATCTCGTTTAAGAATGCTTACTCTCTACTATTATGGACAGTTGAACGGTCTTTTAGTCTGTGGAACAGGAAATAAAGTAGAAGATTTCGGGATCGGATTCTATACAAAATATGGAGACGGCGGGGTAGATGTTTCTCCTATTGCTGATCTATATAAAACTGAAGTGTATACCCTGGCGAAAGGATTAAACCTTATCAAAAGTATTCAGGAAGCTATTCCTACGGATGGACTTTGGGATGTAGACAGAACAGACGAGCAACAAATTGGAGCCACTTATCCTGAACTTGAGAAAATTCAGAAAGAATACGGAACCAAAACTGTAGAAGACTATGAAGGAAGAGACAAAGAAGTTTTCCAGATCTTTGACAGAATGCATAAAGCTGCAAAACATAAAATGGAACCTATTCCGATTTGTGATATTCCTGAAGAATGGAGAAACTAAGCGAAACTGCGATTGATACGTTGTTATATTAATAAAAAATAGTGCTATGAACGGTAAAATAAGAGCCGTATTCTTTATCTGTTTAGGACTTCTTTTCGGGATGTCCGTGATGTATATTTACAAGAATTTTATTGAAAAAGGAAATTCAAACATTGTAAAAACAGAAAACGTAAGCTACGGAAGTACTCCTGCAGAAAATCAATTCAATGGCGGAAATACAGCAAGTCAGGATCCTATTGAAAAACTGACGGAAGAAAGAACAGTTATCAGCTATGTAAAACAAAACCGCAGATTACCGGATTATTATATCACAAAAAATGAAGCCAGAAAGCAAGGCTGGAATCCTTCAAAAGGAAACCTTTGTGACGTACTTCCCGGAAAGGCAATCGGAGGAGATAAATTTGGAAATCGTGAGGGAAGATTACCAGATGGCGAAAAGTATTTCGAAGCAGATGTGAATTACCATTGCGGAAGCAGACAGGCAGACAGAATTATTTTTACCAGAAACGGAGAGGTTTATCTTACCAAAAACCATTATAAGAGTTTTGAAAAACAGTAGTGTCATTGCGAGGAACAAAGTGACGAAGCAATCTCTAAATAGGTTGTAAAGACATGAAGCCAGGTTTTATTTATATCATGACGAATAAAAACCACACAACTCTTTATACCGGAGTTACTTCAAACCTGCCAAAACGGGTTCAGCAGCATAAAGAGTCATATTTTACTAAAAGCTTTACATCCAGATATAATTTGTATAAGCTTGTATATTGGGAGGCTTTTCAGGAAATCGGAGATGCAATAGCCAGGGAAAAACAAATTAAAGCGGGTTCACGACAAAAGAAGTTAGATTTGATTAATGCTATGAATCCTGAATGGAGGGATTTGGCGAGTGATATAGAAAATATTATGGATGTTTTTTGAGATTGCTTCGTCACTTTGTTCCTCGCAATGACCACAACAAGAATTAAAAAGAAATAAGAAAGATATGAAGACAATATATATAGATTTTACAGACATAGGCGACTATGAAGATTTTTACGCCCAACTAAAGGAAAAAATTCAGCTTCCTGAACATTTTGGGGATAATCTTGATGCGCTTTTTGATACCATTACCGGAGATCTCGAAATGCCACTCCACATCGAATTTGTTAATATGACAGTAGATCAGTTGGAGATTTTTGAAGATTTGCTTACCACGTTGGAGGATGCGGAAGAAGAAGTGGAAGATTTCACTTTCAGCTACTATCTCGAGCAGTATGAAGATGATGAAGACGAGGAGGAAACTGAAGATTAACCGGTGATATAAAAAAGTAATGAGGTTGTTTTATAAATAAGACAACCTTTTTATTTTCTCGCAGATTTGGGAGGTTCCGCAGATAGAAAGTATCGGAAGTTTTATTAGGTTGCCACTAATGCACGAATAAAATCATTCGTGAATTAGTGGCAATTAAAAAAAGGATATTCAATTTTATACGATAAATTGGTTAATCTTTTTTAGTCTGTAAAGTTGGTATTTTTCATTTTCTCGCAGATTTGGGGAATTCCTCAGGTAAATATTTAAATAGTTTTATTTGTTTGCCACTAATGAACGAATAAAATCATTCGTGAATTAGTGGCAATTAAAAAAGGGATATTCAATTTTATAGGATAAATTGGTTAATCTTTTTTAGTCTGTAAAGCTGGTACTTTTCATTTTCTCGCAGATTTGGGGAATTCCTCAGGTAAATATTTAAATAGTTTTATTTGTTTGCCACTAATGCACGAATAAAATCATTCGTGAATTAGTGGCAATTAAAAAAGGATATTCAATTTTATCCGATAAATTGGTTAATTTTTTTTAGTCTGTAAAGCCAGTGTTTTTTATTTTCTCGCAGATTTGGGAGATTCCGCAGATAGAAAGTATCAGAAGTTTTATTGGGTTGCCACGAATGAACGAATAAAATCATTCGTGAATTAGTGGCTATTAAAAGGGCTTGTTATCTATTAAACCTTTGCGTTTTTACCAACACCAATAAAAAAACCTGCAGCATTTATTACTACAGGTGATCAAGTAAATACTATCAGATCAATACCTGATCCTATATCAATAGAAAATGCTGTGGCTATTGTAAAGCCAGCAGTCATTTGTCATTGAAATTTGATTTCTCGTTTTTTACAAGAAGGTTGAGTCAAAATAAAAAGGTAACAAATCCTTCACAGCATGAACTTTCACCACTTCTTCATTCATACTTGAGAAATAAAGATCAATGTTTTCATTTTGCTTGGTTTCGTATTCTATCAAACTTTGACGACAAGCTCCACAAGGTGGAATGGGAGGATTACTTTCATGGAATTCTTTAGGACCACCGACTACAAAAATCTTTTCTATTTTCATATTAGGAAAATTCGCAGCCACCCAGAAAAGGGTAGTTCTCTCGGCACAAAGACCAGATGGGTACGCGGCATTTTCCTGATTGTTTCCGGAGTAGATCTCTCCGTTTTCCAACAACACAGAACATCCTACCAGAAACTGAGAATACGGGGCATAAGCCATCTCACGGGCCTCCTTGGCTCTCTCAAATAATTTTTTCTCTATATCGCTCAGTTCGCTACTATTTTTAAAGTATTCGTAACTGATCTGTATGTCTTTTTTCATATATTGTACACTAAAAAAGGGGCGTAAAAGTAGTTCTTTTTAATGAGCTGGGCAATATTTTATTCTTCTTGTAAAAAACTTCAATTTTAAAAATAATACAATGGTATACACACCAATACAATTCAGGAATGTAGAGCTTAAAAACAGATGGGTAATGTCCCCAATGTGCATGTATTCATGTGAAAACGGAATGGCTAATGACTTTCATTTTGTTCATTACGGAAGCAGGGCACAGGGAGGAACAGGCCTGATTGTCGTAGAAGCGACAGGAGTGGAACCAAGAGGTAGAATTACCAATCATTGTATGGGGATCTGGAATGATGAACAGGCTGGAAAATTACAGAGAATTGTCAATTTTGTGCATGAAAACTCTGACAGTAAAATAGGAATTCAGCTGGCTCACGCAGGAAGAAAAGGCTCCACCTGGAATAATAAACAAATTTCAATAGAAGAAGGCTGGGAAACCATTGCCCCAAGTTCTATTCCCTATCATCCTTCAGAAAGAATTCCGCATGCTTTGAGTACCGATGAGGTAAAAGAGCAGGTTCATAATTTTAAAGAAGCTGCCAAAAGAGCGGTTAAAGCAGGGTTTGATATCATTGAAATTCATGGAGCACACGGTTATTTGATTCACCAGTTCCTATCACCACTCTCCAACATCAGAACTGATGAATATGGGGGAAGTTTTGAAAACAGAATCAGATTTTTAATTGAAATTGTTGATGCAGTCAATGAAGTATTAAATGAAAATACAGCCCTTTTTGTACGCATTTCAGGAACAGAATATGCTGAAAACGGATGGGATATTGAAAGCAGTGTTGCGCTGGCAAAAGTTCTTAAAGAACATGCTGTTGATCTTGTAGATGTTTCCAGTGGTGGCAATATTCATGGGGCAAAGATTTCCGTTTTTGACGGCTATCAGGTTCCTTTTTCCTCACAGATTAAAAATGAAGCCTTTGTACAAACAGGTGCTGTAGGTCTTATTACGGAGGTAGAACAAGCTGAAGAAATTCTTCAGAAGGGAAATGCAGATCTGATTTTTATCGCCAGAGAGATTTTAAGAAACCCATATATTGCTGTTCAGGGATCTTTTGAAATGAATGAAAACTGTTTCTTTCCTCATCAATATACCAGAGCAAAAATTTCAACGTAACCATTCGAATACTTCCCCAAAATGAATATTGAAGACTTTATGCTGACTTGCCCCAGTAAAAGATTTCTGGGTATAGAATGCCCGGGATGTGGTGCCCAGAGGGCTGTTGTTATGGTATTCGAAGGAAAGTTTTCAGAAGCGTTTCACATGTATCCTGCCGTGTATACATTATTATTGTTTTTCTTTATTCTTGGACTAAGTTTTATAGACAGGAAAAGAAAGTATGGCTTTGTTTTAATGACTTTACTTGTTACCAATCTTATCATCATCATACTCTCTTATGCCTATAAACATGTTTTTTTGCATACCTGATAAAAAAATGAGCCAGTTATAATTTTCACAACAATATCCGATATTTGAAAAGTCGTAGAACTACTACAATTTCTGAAACTCTTGCTTAAAAACTTTTCAGTTTAGAACATGAAGTCTATCTTTGTTTATATAAATCCTACAGGGAGAATAAACAGTAAAGACTAAAATTTAAGAATATGGCAGGAAATTCAAGAGGAATCTTAAAATTCAATGGAGGTGAAGGACAAAAATTATTAAAGCTTAATTACAGCGTATCAAGAGCTACAGATGTTTCAGGACGTGTAGCATCTGATCCGTCAAACGCATTAATTAAAGTAACTATTGAAGCAACAGAAAAATCTGATGTTTTAGAAAGCTTACTCAACAGCAAGTACAAACCTACAACCGGAGAAATCAATTTCAATAAATCTCACGAAGAAGGTACATTGATCACCTTAAAATGGGAAAACGGATACGTGATCCAGCACGAAGTAGATTTTGATGCATTAGACAGCAACAATATGTTGATCAGCTTTGTGGTAAGTGCAGAGAGCATAAGTTACGGAAATTCATTCTACGAAGGGCTTTGGCCAATGAGCTAAGTCTTTCCTATCAAGATATTAAAAGACTGTCCCGATAAGACGGTCTTTTTTTACCTGTTGAAAAGTCAGAATCTGCCGGACTTTTTAAAAAAATAGTAAAAAATTAACAACCTTAACAAATCACTACACAATATGTCAATCATGCCCGGGAACAATGCGGGGGCTTTTCGTCCCACGCAAAATGCAGACGGTATATCTGAAAATCACCACACAGGAATCAACCGGTTGGTGAAACTTTCTCTTGTCATAGAGGGAAAAATCATCAAATACTATAAACACTTTAAACTTACACAAAGTACAAAACGCCATCATGAGTTTACGCTTACCCTGGCCCATGATACTTTGGGAGACAGGCAGACCCATTCTTTGGAAGATGCCAATAAATTTCTGGGAAAACGTCTCACTGCTATTATTTCCTATAAAGATGTAGACAACAGTCCGGAAAGAACTTTCGTTGGGGTTATTACCGGCGTCGGATTCAGTCAGGAAAAAATGAGTCTCGGAAATATAGTGCTGACGGGATGTAGCCCTACAATACTTCTTGACGGAGCTCCGCATATTCAGAGTTTTGGTGGCAATCAACCCGTAAATATGGGGATTATTGCAGAAGAAGTTATCAAACAGGGAATTGATAAAAGCCGTTTTGATATCAGAGTGGATGCCAATAATTTTTCACAGATTATTTACAGCAGCCAGTATGATGAAACCCATTATAACTATCTGGCAAGAATGGCAGAAGCATATGGAGAACAATTCTATTATGATGGTGAAGTATTACATTTCGGAAAACTTCCCCCTCAGAATAAACCTATCATCCTAACCTACGGAAGCAGTGCCAATGATATAAAAGTTGAATTGAAAGCAGTACATACCCGACCACAATTCTACGGCTACAACAGTAATAAAGACGAAAAGCTAACTTCCGGATCAACACCTATCAAACATGTGGGTGATCTTGCAAAAACAGCTTACAGCCATAACGATTCTATTTATAAAACACCTGCATTACAGATTGCTCCCATGAAAGCTTCTACTCATCTTGATGTGGAGTATTCACAGAAAAGTGCTTCAGGAAGTGAAGCCGTAAATGTCTTTTCTGTTTCAGGAAATACAACCGTTCCTTTTCTGCACCCAGGTTGTGTGGTAGATATGCAAATGCGTAAACCGGATTCCAATGAGACGTCATATTTCACCAGAATCATGATCACCGAATCAGAACATGAGATAGACACCATAGGCCATTATCATGGAAGCTTTGTCGGAATAGCTGCAGATACCGGATTTCTTCCCAAACCGGAATTTACAGTTCCCAAAGCAGAACCTCAGACGGCGACTGTGATTTCAAATACCGATCCGGAGAGGCAGGGAAGAGTTCAGGTGAGATTCGACTGGCAAACTAGTGATACCACTCATTTTATCAGAATGATGAGTCCTGATGCGGGGGGTACAGATCAAATTACCCAGAACAGAGGCTATGTGGCTATTCCTGAAGTAGGAGATCAGGTAATGGTAAACTTCGTTCATAGCCACCCCGACAGACCTTTTGTCATGGGAGGAATGTTTCACGGTGGAGTTGCTTTGGGAGGAGGCATCAATAACCATTTAAAATCGATACAAACCCGAAGTGGAATCAGAATTTTAATGAATGACGAGGAAGGAAGTGTCAAAATCCTTGACCCAAGCGGAAATGTCTATTTCATGGATGGTAAGGGAAATATCGATATGAAAGCCCCGAAGAATTTTACATTAAATGCCGGAGAAAATATCAACATCACTGCCGGAAAAGAAATTTCAATCGGAGCCGGAAACAGTATTACAAGCAATGCCAATGATGATATTATTTCTGTAGCAGGACAGGATATTGTACAGACCGCTTCCGGTGATATCAGGGAATCTTCCGACACCAGAACCGAAATGGTAGAAAAAGAATTTAAAAGACAATCCGAAACCTCTCATGAAATTGCAGGAGAAATATCCATGTTCAGCGAGCTGGAAAATATGACCATGCAGAGCGGAAAAATCGTAGAGTTCAACAGTGCTGAAAAATCAAAACTATTCTAAAATGGCGATCAGAAAAACAGCGACTAATATTCAGGTTACCGTTAAAGATTCCTATCACTTAAACGTAGGGAAAAAGGTGGAAAAGATTGCCAAAAAATAAATGTGGAAGCACAGCGGGAAAATCTTATTTTGTCCAGCAATAAAAAAATAATGTCTCATGGGAATAAATAAATTGAAAACCTTCATTCTTTTCATTGTATGCAGTTTCTCATTAATCAGTTGTCAAAATAAAAAAATGGAAGAAAAATATAAATGGACCGGAACGTTATCTGCTCCTAATGAATACCCGATGCAGGCTTATTACGGAGAATTGATTGCCGATGATTATCAGTATCCCTTTTCTGATATCTGGGGAATTGCCGGTGGAGGCTGGGGAGAACCAGGCAAATATGGTGGTGGAACTGATAATCTTGTGAAAGTTCCTCATACCTTAGAATTTACCTGGTATTCTCTGGCAGAAAATAAATTTTATGCAGGACACTGGGAGCTGGACACCAAAAAAATCACCCAATTATTTAATGAAGGGTTCAGTCAGACTTATTTTGATTCCTTAAAAAAAGGAACATATGATACTTTTATCATTGGCCTGGGACCAAAAGGAAAATTAACACTTTGGTTATATGGAGATGGACATCAGGTGGAAGTAGGACATTTTCAGGGAAAGGAAATAAAAATTACGCAGGCAGAAGCTTATGATAAGTTTAAATATGTATTCGAACCCAATTACAGAGAAGATATTCTGAATGATCCGGGAATCGTAAAGTCTATTGTAACACAAAAAATAAAAGAAGAAGGGTATCCGGATCCCAATCTATATGAGGCGTTCAGAGAAAAATTGAACTGGAGCCCTAAACTTATTCTCCCTGCAGGAAGTACTCTCGAGAAAAGAAATTTTTATATGGCCAACGGAGAGCGTGAAAGTACGCTGCAAGATAATCCTGCCACTACTTTGCCGTATGCAAAAAGAGCGGTACCCTATCTTTTCTATTTCCAATGGAAGAATAAAGATGGAAAAGAAGAAAGCTCCCAGATTGTATTTACAGGTAATCAGCACTATATAAAAGATGCCAATAAAGTATATAACGGAACCTTTCTTCCTCTGGATTTTGAAAAAACAGATATGTTCAAAATATTTGGCGGATTGGATAAAGAAGCTTCTACTGACCTGGTTATTGATATAAGCAGTGGAAACAATGCTGAAGTATATATTGAACAGAATGGTAAAAAACATCCGGTAACGCAGATGGATAAATATGTTAAACAAAATAGATAGAAGCCTATGTCGAATATAGTTTTTGGAAATTATACTCCGGAAGATATAGAAGATGATTCTATAGATGCAGTGTTGGGCATTTTTTTCGATGGAACACTTAATAATAAGGTTAATACCAAAGAGCGGGAAAATAATACTGAGATTTATAAAAAATATGGAATTAAAACCTGGTTTAAAAGGCAGATAAGTGAGAAAAAAGATACCAGTTATGATAATGGCTGGAGTAATGTAGCGCGGATGTCAGAAGCTTGTAATCTTGATTATGGAATTTATATTGAAGGAATCGGAACGGATGATCGTAAAGATGACGAAAATGATGGGTTTGCTTTTGGTTGCGGAGATACGGGAATTCGGGGAAAAGTAAGAAAAGGTTGTGAAGAAACCGTCAAAAGATTAAAGGGAAAACTTGGTACGAAAAAGAAAGTTGCAGTCTTAACATTAGATGTCTTTGGATTCAGCAGAGGGGCAGCAGCAGCCCGTAACTTTGTCTATGAGATTAATAAGAGAAAATACGCTGCTAATAAGAAAACATACACCAAAAGAAAAGTCAGCGTTACCTTTTACAGTGATGATGACGGTAAAGAAGTATCTATCACAGAATTACCTCCAAGAGGACATTTAGGATTAAAATTAAAAGAGGCGGGAATTACCGTTGAGCGGATCGTCGTTCGTTTTTTAGGAATTTATGACACCGTATCGTCATATCATCCCAATTTTTCTGCAAAACCTAACTTTAGTAATGATATAGAAGAGCTGCATCTTGATGATATAACCTCAGCTAAAAAAATAGTACACTTTATTGCCACTGATGAGCACCGAGAAAATTTTGATTTGACCAATGTAGCTTACGATACAGATGCAAAAGGGAAAAAGCAGGTTCCGGTTTATTATGGTGAAGAAAAAACATTTCCGGGAGTGCATTCAGACATCGGAGGAAGTTATTTATCCGAAACGGAATGGGTAAGAGAAATAGAGACGGACTGGACCGATAAAAGAAAACTTAAACCTCTTGAAGATAGGCTGGTTGCAGAAGGATGGTATAACAGAAACCAACTCTCTTATATTGGAGGGAATGCATACTTTGCGTTAAAAGGGGTCAGAGAATTATTGCATACTTACAGCTATATTCCTCTCACATTTATGACAGAAAAAGCAAATAACGCCCAATGTAAGCAAATTTCCATGACGAAAATAAAGAAAGGGTATGATTTTTCTAAAGACGCCTTATTGGTTCGTGTTGAGAAAAAGCTCAGGGAATATGTATTTAAAAACGGAAAACCTTATGACTTCAAATGGGTGGCTGATTTAGATAAAAAATATAACAATAATAAAACTAATCCGGGTTACATAAAAGAGTTGAGTGAACAGAAAGATCTCAGAGATTTAAGAAATAAATACCTCCATTGGTCGGCAGACCGATATGCCATAGGAATGGACCCGAGATCAGACAGGAAAAGAGTAGTGCATTAACTCACATGGTTGATAATGCAATTTGAAGCAGGATAATTATGCAGAAATTCAATATACATACCGTTCAGAAAAATGATACCCTAAAAAGCATTGCAACCCTTTATGGAATAGATAAAGATGCTTTGAAGCTATTTCACAATAATCTTTGCAGTGTAAGGGATATGGTGCTGATTGAACTGACCGGACAAAAGGAGATTTTCATCCCGAGAGCTGCAGTGGCTGATCAGAATAAAAAAGTACCGTTGGGTCGGGCTAATAGTCTGATCTTTAATCCTGCAAAAATTTATAGAAAATACGGAGCTGTAATCAATATCGAAAACGGAGACCATCGCAACGAACTGAAATATGAAGCATCAGTGCGTTGGATCCGGAGTGAAAACGGACTTCATTATTTTGAAATAGACAGAATTTCCAAACTTTACCTGAACGAAGAGGAAGTGAACGAAATCGCTGATATGTTGGCCTATAAAACATCGAAAGTTTTATATCCTTTGCAGATCAGTACCGATGAACAGGGAAAATTTAAAACAGTAGAAAACCTTTCTGTGTTTAAAGAAAGGTGGCCTGTCGTAAAAGAAGAAGTATATAAGGAATTCGACGGTGAAACTGTAGATCGCTATTGCAGACAGATCGAAAAAGTACTGGAAGCTCCCGAAACGCTTAATCTTTACCTTAAAAATGATTATTTCATCCGGACTTTATTTTATGGAGTGTATCAAAAGTTTGGAGAAAATTTCAGCACAGAAGAAACTGAAACCTTCCCCGTCATAGATAACCCGATAGAACCAAAATATAAAGTAAAACTGGAACTTGATCCTCTTAAAGATAATGATGATCTGATTCGAATCGATGGAACAGGAAAACTACACGATGAACGGGCTGTATCTGATTTTATGAATGGTGCCCCATTTTCTATGATCATTCATGATGAACCTGCAATGAATCAGAATGGCGAATTCAGGGTGCGATATTACCTTGATGCGAAAACAATTTTTCCCGAGTCAATGTATCTGGAAAGCAGCATTATTTTGAGACAGGAAAAGAAAATTTCCGTTTCCATTGCAACACTTTCAGAATAAAAAAACATAACAAATGAAAATTAAATTAAAACACAGACTGTCAGTATGGACTTCTACTTTTTGTAGTCTCTATTTCAGTCAAAAAGGAGAAGATATACCATGGCAGAAAAACATATTGTAGTACAGGGAGCAACCTGCAAATGCCAGTTCGGACAAGCATCCGATAAGCTCAAAGTACTCACTCACCAGAAAGAATATGCAAATGATAAGGATGCTTCCAAAAAACTGATCGTGACAACGAAAGAAATTGGAGGCGCTACATTTGAAAAAAATACATTCGGTAACTGTACAAAGAATGGAGGCCCGCCACCGCCATGTAAAATTATGGTTACGGAGTGGCAGAACTTTTACGATAAAGTCCAGCTAAGCAATGGCGGATTTATCATTGTGGAAGACAGCAAAGCAATTTGTGCGGTTGCCGGAACACCTTGTATAGAAATTATCGATCATGGGCAAAGAGCAGAAGCCAGCCAACAAAATTTCAAAAATGCCAATCCTGAAGTACAGCAACAGATCAATCCTTTAGTGGATGCTGAGGAAATGCGTAAAGATGAGAAAAACGATGAAGATCCATCAGACGATTTTTAAACAATGATTGTATGGCAAACAAAGGAATAAAGAAAATAGATATTGCTCCGAGAGCAGACAATGCAAAAGTAGTAGCTACTAATGGAGATGTTATTGGAGTAGAACCCGGAAAACCCATCCGTTTTACCGTTTCAGAATGGTATCCCGGAACTCCTGATGCAGACAAGAAAAAAGAAGTCGTTTGGATCAGACAAAAATCTTCAAGAAAAACAATCATTGAACAGCTGAGAAGACCGGCAGGCTATGTCTTTGAATATAAATTTACCAAAAAAGAGTGTGGAATTCTTTCCTATTACGTGGAAGCAAGTTTGGGTGGAAAACCTGATACCGTTAACAAAGTAGGAAAGTATATTTTCGGTTTTTGTCCGCCAAGAATTGTAGATTCCAAATGGAGTACAACAGAAGGAGGTAAAGACGTACGAAAGGAATATTACTTCAGTTATGGACATATCATTTATCTCTATCTCGGTACCGAAGGTCTCAACGGAAGGAAGGATCTTACCATAGAAATTTACAGGAGAATAAGATACGGAGGAGGTGCAAAGGATGATCTTCTGTTGAGAACGATAACGGATGTAGAAGTTAATGACGGTGAAATTAATGTTAAAATCCAGAATACTTCCCAATGGAAAGGTATGATCAAAGATATCAAAGATGTTGAAGAGCTGTATGTAAAAGTAAAAGACTCCAAAGGGAAATACATTATAGACGAGAACAATGATGATATCCATGCACGGTTTTTAAGAATCAAAAATCAGTTGGTGGCCCAGGCTCCAAAACAACCTCAGAATGTAGTCCCTACCAAGGTGTACATGCCGGATAAGAATGTTGAACGATACGAACCCTGTAAGTTTGAAATGATCAACATCACAGACATCACTTTTGATAAAAAAGGAGAGGTTAAAACACCGATTACAGTTTTTGATAACGGAAAAGGAGTCAAAAACACCGCGGCAAAAGAGACCATTCATGCTACCATTTTTTATGAATTCAATTCAGCGATTATAGAAGGAGACGGGGAAACAAAACTCAATAATATCCTGCGTTTTTTGCTGGAACATCAGCACTCTACAATTACAGTAGACGGCTATGCCTGTGTAATCGGTAAAATGGATTACAACAAAACCTTATCCCAGAAAAGATCGGATATTGTCAAGAAGTTTTTTACAGACGGAGGCCTGGATCCTAAAAGAATTAAATCTTTAGGAAAAGGAGAAGTAAACCCTACCGATGATAAAAAAGGAGCCGATAACATTAAATATAAAGACGAAAAAGAATATAAAAACAACCGTAGGGTAGATATCTATTTTGATTATTTCCCTCACGATGCCAATACCATTATTTATCATACCATAGGTCCCACTGCAACTACTAAAAGAGATATTACCATTGAAGTGACGGATTTTGACACGAAAGCGTGTTTCCGAAATAAAGCACTTCATGCTAAAGAAATAAGACTGGTAGACATAGGACAGGTAATTGATGCCGGAGATAAAGAAAGAAAATTTACTCCTCCGACTTTTAATTATCAGGTATATTCCGATTTATCAAGATTTAATGCGCTTCGTTTGCAGTACATCTGGCCGGAGTGGACCACCCCCAACAAAATTCATCTACACGCCCATAGTTGCAGGTTTTATAGCAACACATCAAAGACAACAGTTTTAATGAATGTCTATCCCGATATCAAATGGGATTTTCATTTCTTTTTAAACTTAAGTAATGAGCTAAGTGTCAAATGGCAGAACCTATCTCCGAAGAAACACCAGGAAATGCAAAGCAAGGCCGGGAAAATCGGAAATGAAAAAAGAGGCAAGAATACAGCTGTGGATTTTGGGGTCACCATGGAAGCCAATTGGGATAGAGTAGGTAATGACAAATACAACGGGCATTTTGATGCTACCTTCAAGTTCGAAGATAAAATAAAATGGTTCTATAAAGTCTTCAGCTCATTGAAAGAATTTTCCAAAGGAGTGACTGACCAAACCAAAGGAAAAATCAGAAAAAACAGCTTTAGTAGCAAACTTCCGCTAGCCATCGAAATGAAACCTCCCAATTTCTGTTTCGGAGGAGAATGGCAACTGGAAAGAGGCCAGAAAAACCGAAAGCCTCTACCAACCATTGGAACAGCTATGGAACTGTATTTTAAAGCAGAGCCTCTGATTGGTATAGAACTAACAATTGACCTGCTTGATATGCTGATACAGGCCGGAGTAGGCGTGGTGAGCGGAGGGACAGCGAATATTGCTGCGAAACAGATCCTGAACGAAGTAAGAGCATGGCTGGCCGATGATGACCATCCGATTACTTTAAATATGTACATGGATTTAAAAGTGAAAGGAACCATTTCAGGAGAAACCAAACTGAATTTTAATACCAATTCCGATGCAGGCGGAGGAAACGGAAAACTAACCACCAAAATTGGTCTTGAGCTGGATGCGGGTATTGAAGTAAAAGCTAAATTCGTAGTTATTATTGCAGAAGCCTATGCCGAAGGAAAACTGAAAGCTACCGGAAAAGCATCTGCCACTTTTGGACAGAGTTTAGTGTATGATCAGAAAAGCAGTACACAAAAAACCTTATATTACAGACCTGAAGTGAAATTTGACGGATTGATCGCAACGGTGGTAGTAAAAGCCAGCGTCGGGTTGTACATTAAAAAAGGATTTTTAGAAACTGACCGAAAAATGGAATTGGTTGATTTTGATAAAACCTACCAGATACTTCCTGAATTTGATGTGATTCAAAAATTGGAAAAATTCACAGGAATATCAGCGCAAATACCATTCATTCAAGAAGGATAATATGAAAAATATACTATTGATAAGTTCACTGTTATTGTTTAATGCCTGCAGCTCCCAAGCCAGAACTGAGTTGTCAGATCTGAAAACAGGAGCAACTAATGACTCGGTGCTAAAGAAGGCAACAAAGCAGACAGATCTCGAACAGACAACGGGGTATTCTTACTACAATACCTATAAAGTAGACCAATATCAGTACGGAGGCATCCAATTTGTAGTGGATTATCCGAAAGAAAAGAAGTTTCTCAAAAGTGAAATAGGTTTTTTAGTTAATAATCAAAATGAGAATCTGCTTCAGGGCTATTTTATTATAACCAAAAACCTTCAGGAAAGCGAAGCTCTTATAGCTGCACTTAAGAAAAAATACGGCGAGCCAAAAGTCATCTCAGAAGCGACTGATGCATGGCCTTACTCCGGATACTACTGGAAAAGTACCAAAGACGGTTTCGATATTTTATTGGAACAGGTCAAAGCTAAGGTTACCATTGATCAGAAAGAAACAAAAGGTTTTGAAACCAGTCTGTATTTTGTAAAATCAGGACTGCACTATGGAAATATGGAGGATCGAGAAACCGTGTTACAAAGTTTTATAACCACTCATGAAAAATAATGCTATGAAAAATTTGAAATATGCAATCATATCTGCCATGTGTTTAGGACTGTCATCATGTGGACAGCAGGGAAAAAACGGAGCTCCACAGGCTGAGGTCAGAAATGATACGCAGACAGGACCGTTTAATCTGGCGTCTCTCGCCATGGGACAGAATATCAATGATATTTTAAAATCAGGAGGAATAACAACCAAAGATACTGTCCAAACCGATGAACTTACCTTGATCGGGAATGAAAGACTGGCATTTTCAACAGAAAAAATATTGCACTTTAACGGAATCAGTTTAGACGGAAAAAATAACAAAAACACCAATAAAGTCCTTTTACATTTTGGAAAAGTAGACCAGGAAATAGGTCCGCTTGCCAATGAAAAAGATGATGAACTGGGAATGTATCAGCTTGATATTTATACAGAGAATGAAAAGAAAGCACTCTTTGAAAATTTAAATCAAACCCTTCAGAAACCTGTATTTAATACTGTACATGAAAGTTTTGACTCAGAAGTGAAAGACAATGAAATTACCCCGACATCCAATAAGTTCAGACAGGAAGTAGCGATCTGGAAAAATAAAGATGTTATTTATTACTACTGTGAAACCCGGATTGACAACAAGCCTGAAGAATACCGATGCAACCTGTTTGTTTTCAAAAATAAAGAATGGAAAGATCTTCTTGATGGTTCAGGTTATCCGGACCTGGATAAAATTTCTTTAAGCTAAATCTAAAAATATCTCTTCATTTAAGAAATACACCTTATAAAACAGCTATGCAGCAACCTTATTACGTCATCGACTTCAGTGCATCCGCATGTATGCTGGAGATCCGTGTGAATGATTATCCTGTGATTCATATGAATATCACCCATCAGGCTTCTACCATGATTCCCATTAACTATGCTATTCTTGAAAGTGGGGAACAGTCGGTAACAGCTTCAATTCTTCCCCTGGCCGGAAAAACCGAATTGGATAAAGAAGCCGAATTAAAGTTTAATATAAAATTGTTTGATGTAACCAATAACTTCGTTTTTGACAGTCAGTTTGGCGAGTACCAGTCAAAGCCGGTGGAAGATCAGAAATTGCCTGTTATCAGACATAATACAACCTTTAAGGCAGAAGTTCCTTATGTATTAAATGCATGGCAGAAAGGGCGAAACCTTAAAGATGTTAAAGATGTCAGAGAAAAGCTGGAGCTGGCTTACAATAAAATCATCAGACAGATTCAGAGCGGGAGATATGAAGACTACAAAAAGATGATTGCAGCCAGGGAAGAAAATATGGCAAAATCAATGTATCTTTCAACCGGAGAATCAGAAGGAAGATTTAAAGAACTGCTCCAGGAATTTAATGCAGGGATGCAGGTGCAGCCTTTACCACAGGATGCTGTTATGATATGGTATGCAGACAATAGAGTGGCAGTATTGAAAAGGGTAAACGGAGATTCCGCATTATATCTGGTAGATCCTAAAACCAGAGAAGAACTGATGCTCGATATTTCATTTTATATTCCGGAAGGAAAAGACCAGTTTGAAGTTATTTAATGAGTAAAATAAAATGTAATTTTAAACATGTGGCTAAACAGAAGATAAGATTAATAGCTAGGCTCAATACATGAGAAACAACAAAAAAATATCATTTCTTATTATCGGAATCGTTGCATTCTGTTGTCTCTACTTTATCCTGTGGCTGATCTTTAAAGAAAAAATGCCGTTTCATGAATATCTTTCAGATTTTTATACCCATTACGACAGCTATGCAGAACGGATCTTTGTTTTTCTTCCACTGGCCATTTTTGTCATTGTTGCGTTGCTTATCCTGAAACCTACATCTGCTAAGCGTTTTCTGAAATTACAGGCTTCTCTTCCCACCTCAAAAATACAATCTCTCGCCAAAGGATTGGTAGAAGTGGAAGGTATTTTAGTGATGAATGCCCCCTTGTTTTCACCGGTTAAAAACGAGTCCTGTATCGGGTACTATTACACCATTGAAGATATCGACAGAGATTCCGATGGAGACCAAACTTATACAACAATCCACCGGGAAACAAAGTGTAATCCATTCAAGATTAAAGACAGCACAGGAATCATAGAAGTAGAACCAGAAGGAATTGAACTTATACTTCTCGGGGAAACCAATATCAGCAGTACTAATAGCAAACGATACAAAGAGACCCTTTTAAAGGACGGACAGAAAATGCTTTTGGTAGGGTATGCAGATGTCAGAAACGGAGTTCCGTTTATAAGAAGAGATGATCACCAAAAAGTATTGGGAATAACCTCCTCTTCAGGAATTGACGTATGGAATAAATATCAGCCTCTGCTAAGATCTTTTCTGTTCATCTGTTCCGTTATCCTTTTAATCATAACCTATATACTCATACAATAATGAACCAGACCGTTGCAATTATCATACTCATTCTATTGGGAGTGGCTATCATTAGCTTTTTGATCAGTTTATATAATAAATTGGTCATGCTGAAATTCAATGTTGAAAAGGCTTACGGTAACATTGATGTGGTATTGAAGCAGAGAGCCGATGAAATTCCCAATCTCGTTACTGTTGCCAAACATTTTATGAATTATGAAGAAAATGTTCTTACCCGTCTTACGGAACTTAGAACATCTTATAACAGCACTACAGACTCAGATAAAAGAACAGAAATTGCCAATGAAACCTCAAAGGCTTTATCTTCATTCTTTGCCGTTTCAGAAAATTATCCGGAGCTGAAATCCAACAATAACTTTCTGGAATTACAGAAAAGGGTTTCCGAACTTGAGAATAAAATCGCTGACAGACGAGAGTTCTTCAACGATAGCGTGAATCTTTACAACATCGGAATTCATGAATTTCCCAATGTATTACTGGCAGGAATGCTGGGATATAAAGACAAAACTTTGTTAGAAATATCAACAGAAGAGAAACGCTATGATGGAGTTCAGTTTTAATACTTTTTTTGGTCTGGAAAAAGAAGTGATCGGGCATCCGGAAATGATTATTTTCGTAGCCATGCTTCTGCCGTTACTGTGTTTAATACCTGTTTCTTTAGTAGGGTGGGCCTTCAGAAAGCTTAAAATGAATATGTATATCATCCATGTATTGCTTTATACCTTGATGTTTACTTTTATTGTAGGAGTCCTTACCATTTTTATCCTGTATTTTATCACAGACAAAAATGCTGTGAAACTTATCTATTGCTGGCTTACAGTTTTGGTCGGAATGTTCTTTTTTAGCCTGATCAATACCAATACCATCACCAAAATGTTTACCGATTGGTCAAAAATTATCAAAGAAAAAGATAATTCATAAGTTGAGAATTGAAGATTGAAAATGAATGCAGCTTACAATTATTCAAAATCAGCCTGCTGAGTCATCTTTTTATTGTAAGCTATTAATCCTTTGTGTTAAAAAAGACGAATTTCTACCATACAAAAAAGCTGGCTCTGAATAACAGAAACCAGCTTTTATATCGATAATGTTTCAGGAATTATTTAACCAAAAACTGCATCGTCGTTTGATCCAGCTTTAAGATATAAACACCCTGACCAAGATTTTGAGTTTTGATCGAATTACCATTTTTAAAGGGCTGATTAATCGTTTGCATTACTTTCCCCTGTAAATTATAGATTTCCGCTTTTTTCACATTCTGAATATCTCCTTTTACTGTTATTTCCTGGTTCGTAACAGGGTTGGGAGAGATTTTAAAGTTCGAAGCCGATGCCTCTGGGGCAATGGTTTGAGCTTGCCTGGCTGTTCCTCCTGAATAACAGGTCCATTTAAGATCATCAATAGCCACTCTGTTGCTTGTTGAACTATTAACTAAAGACACCGTTACATTTCCTGAAATATTAATGTTGTTAATCGTAGTAGTAGTTACCGAAGTACTGTAAGGGATAGTTCCCACGGTAGTTCCATTGACCTTCACATCAAAAGTTCCGTTACTTCCCGAAAACTTAAGCTGCGTAGTAACCGTTAACGAACCGATTCCATTCGCTGAGCTTCCTGAAGTTAAAGATCCGTTTCTTACAGTAATAGCTCTGGCATTAATTGTCTGATCCGTTCTTGAATCCGTTGCAGTCCATGAAACTCCGCTATGAGTCCATGTTCTGGTAGTATAAGACGCGTTATCAGCCGGAATACTCTCAAAACTTTCATTCACACATCCTGTTCCCGGATTTACAGGATCAGGATCAGTAGGGGTTGTGGTTCCTCCACCTGTATTAGGAGATCCCCAGATAAGATTTACGTAATTGGGATTATCGATGAATGGGTTTCTATTGCCCTGATAAGTATAGGACGCATTATTTCTTTTGATTTCTGCCTGAGAAACAGGATCCTGCTTATGCCACGCTAAAAGCGTATTCAGTTCCCATGTTTGTAATCCGGGGAACGCTGAACTCCCCAACATATTTCCTGAAGAAAAAGAAGAAAGTTTGCTTTCGTAGCGCGTAACAAAGTAAAAAATCATACGGGCTACATCTCCTTTAAATTCATCAATAGGCTCGAAAACGGTTCCTGAATATCCTGAAGAAGAGGAACTGCCAAGTTTAGATCCGTTTTTAGAAGTAAATGTTGCACTTCCCACCTTTCCATAAGGATAATTGCTCCTCATTCCGTTTACTTTTCCATCCGTAGCTCTGATGAAATGAATATCTGCAACCATTGGCGAAGCCTGATTAAACAAACTTTGAGGAATCACGTGCTCTCTGTTATAGCAGTTTCCCTCTGTAGAATAAGTACCACATTGGTTGGTTCCTGGTTTATAATTATATGGATCAGCGCCGATAGGTTTTTCAGAATAAATGTCAAGGATTGAACCATCATTTTCATAATCTTTGTCAATATCTGTAGTTTTATAGGCGGTCCATAATCCATTATAGCCTTTATCCTGATGACCATTGGAAATAATAGAGCTTAATGCCGTTTTCAATGGGGCACCACTTAATCCGTTAGCAGCATTATAATATCCCGCAGGAGCCTGAGCATGTGCAAGTCCCGCAAAGACAGAGAATAAGATAATTTTTTTCATATTAATATAATTTCAAGCAAGATTACTACATTTTTGTGAATAAAAAATGACATTATTGTTAATTTTAAAATGCACTGCATCAATATAAAGAACAACGTCGGTAAACCTGCAGAATTTCAATATCCGTCTCGTAATTTCTCTATCTTTAGCCAAAGTCTGAAAATTAAAACACAAATAACACCAATGCCTTCACAAATTTCACAAAGATAAAAATGCTGCGATCTTTTAACTCTTGTCAAAATTATAGCATCATCATCGGTGCAAATCGGTATCATCTGTGGATAAACAAGTACTTTATATGGTATCAGATAAAAACGTCATTCAATCTTCATATAAATAAAAATGCCGGTACAAAATTGCACCGGCATCTATATAATATAAATAATTGATTAAAATCTTATTTCCTTTGTGGCGGATAATTCTTCATAATCTCAGCCATAATTTCAGGAATCTGTCTTTGCTTAGATCTTGGAGAATCTACAGAAATCCCGCTTCCGATACCTTGCCAAACCAGTTTATTGGTTTTTGAATCAATAAGGTCAACGATTAATGCTCCTTCATTATAATTGCTTGTCCAGGTTCTGTTCATTCCAACACCCCATCCGAAAGGACCGCCCCATCCCCACATTCCGTAAGGTGAAGTTGTATTGATATCCGTGATCTTTTTGTGATTAGCTTTTACATTGACAATCAGATCAGGATTTTCTCCCGACTGAAGTCCTTTGCTTTGCAGTTGTCTTGATAATTCATTCAAAACTCTGTCTTTGTCAATATCATTCAATTTTAAATCATCGATTCTTATTTTGTATGTTTTATAAGAATTGAAATTGGCGGTTTCAGCATAATCTGAACGTACCTGAAAAGGGCTACATGAAGTTAATCCCAATGTAGCTGCTGCCAACAAAATAAAAATATATTTTTTCATTTTATTTATTTTTTTTTGTCATTTTTAATGAATGTATCAGTCTTTTTATCGTACCCGTAAGGACAGTGTCTGCAACCACTTTTACAGCAATATCCTCTTTTCAGATGGAATTTTTCTGTAAAAACTTTGTATCCCTGTTCATTATAGTAAAAGTCTTCACCTTCTTTGATGTCATAATGGGCCATAAGTTAAAAGCTAGTCAAAAAACTTTTTATATTTGTTACTATGATAATTGTATGCCAAAAGCCATTAAAAAGATTAAAAATTAACGGCATTGCTCTCTTTCCCTTTATCTTCATTAGGAAACCCGAAGATAAGGAAAATAATGTATTGATCAATCACGAAAAAATCCATTTGAGACAGCAGTTGGAAATGCTCATTATTTTCTTTTACATTTTCTATGTCATAGAATATTATTACTGGCTTTTTAAACTAAAGGACGGATATCTCGCCTACAAAAGAATCTCCTTTGAAAGAGAAGCCTATGCTAATGAAAGAAACCTGAATTATCTGCATAAAAGAAAATTCTGGAGCTTTAGAAAATACGTTTAAAAATGATGAATGATAACTATTAAAATGATGCACCACAAGTAATCATGTATTAATAATACTATGCTTGGCTTCATCAATAGAAATGGGCTTTAGCCCATTTAAATAAAAACATTCATCTAGGCTTCAGCCAAACCTAAATTAAACCACCAATAGCATGAATATTTTCACAAATATCACAACGATAAAAACACCGCTGTAACTTTGCAATTTAATTTTTAACCATAACATAATCATCTGTGTAAATCCGTGCCCTCTGTGGTCAAAAAACTCCATCCGGAATTTAAATTGAAACCACCAATACCACTAATATTTTCACAAATATCACAGCGATAAAAACGCTGTTGTAACTTTGCAATTTATTTTTTAGCCATAGCATAATCATCTGTGTAAATTGGTGTCCAGTGTGGTTAAAAAATACTCTCATCACAATATTTTCAACCAACAAATCTTTTATTAATTTTACAGTCATAAATATGAGCAGCAAAAGATGCTATTAAAACTCCCTACAGAAACCATTCCTATCCAGGAAATACCCACCGGCAAAAATGTAAAACTCTTCATTAAGAGAGAAGATTTGATTCATCCACAGATTTCAGGGAATAAATACTGGAAATTGTTTTATAATGTCAATCATTATCTGGAAAAGAATCCTCAAAATCCTTACATCATTACTTTTGGAGGTGCATTTTCCAATCATATTTCTGCTGTTTCGGCGGTCGGGAATACGGCTGGGGTTCCCACATTAGGAATCATCAGGGGGGAAGAACTGCAACATAAATGGCGGGACAATCCTACTTTACTTTTTGCAAAAAGAAATGGGATGAACCTGAAATTTGTCACCCGGGAAGAATATCGTCACAAAGAAAAACTGACGGAATTCCTTCAGCAGGAGTTTCCTGACGCATTGATCGTTCCTGAAGGCGGAACTAATGAAGAGGCTGTACAAGGCGTAAAAATGATGCTCAATGAACAAACAAAAGATTTTGACTATCTTTGCACCGCAGTAGGAACTGGAGGAACCATTGCCGGAATTTCAAAATTTTGTGAAGACAATCAAAAAGTTATAGGCTTTAAAGTAGTTGACGATGCTTCACTTGAAAATAAAATATTTGAATTAACTTTGAAACAGAATTTTAATCTAATAGATTCAGGTTTCGGAGGTTATGGGAAAATAAATGATGAAAATGTACGTTTTATCAATGATTTCAGAGATAAATATGGTATTCCTTTAGAACCGATATATACAGGAAAAATGATGCAGAGGATTTTTGAGATGATTGAAGACAATTATTTTCCTGAGAACAGCAGGATTTTATGCTTTCATACTGGTGGTTTGCAGGGGATTGAGGGAGCTAATCTGCTTTTAGAAAAACAGAATAGAAATTTAATTATTATATAAAATTGAAAAACATGAAAAGACTTTTCCTATCCATAAGCCTTTTAGTTTTATCAAAATTTTCAGCCCAAGCCTGGGCAACCGAAGATCAATACATTCAGAAGTTTGCTAAATATGCAGTAGAAGAAATGGAAAAATATAAAATTCCGGCTTCTATCACATTGGCTCAGGGACTTTTAGAAACGGGAGGCGGACAGAGCCGACTGGCACTGGAAGGTAAAAACCACTTCGGTATAAAATGTAAAGAAGACTGGACCGGTAAAACAATGAAGCATACGGATGATGCACCTAATGAATGCTTCCGTGTGTACGAAGATCCAAGACAGTCTTACGAAGATCATTCTGTATTTTTATCCACAAGAAAATATTACGCTAATCTTTTCAAACTGGATATGAAGGATTACAGAGCTTGGGCACATGGATTGAAAAAAGCCGGCTATGCAACTAATCCCCGTTACGCTTCCATTCTGATTACTAAAATTGAAAAGTATAAATTATACGAATACGACAATACCAATTCTACAGAAGTATTGTATGCTGTTCTTAAAATGTATCCGGATCTGAAAGACGACAGATCTTTTATGGCTCAGCTTGAACCTTCAAAATATTCAAAGAAGGCTAAAGAACCGGTTACCGTGGAAGTTCCTTACAAACAGACTTCTTACGCACAACAACAAAAGAGAGTAGAGAGAATCAAAACCAAGGCGGAGATTCTGAACTCAATTCTTATCAAAAGTCACCCGAATGACGGTCTTAAATATATCGTAATTCCTGAAGATACCAATGTACAGTTTATTGCCAACAAATTTAAAGTCAGCGAAAGCAGATTGAAAAAATGGAATGAATTGGAAAATGATGCCTTGAAGAAAAACGATATTGTCTTCCTTGAATCTAAAAATTCTTCCGGAAATACAGCAACATATAAAGCTGAATCGGGTGAAGATATGCACGATATCGCTCAGAAATTCGGAATCAAATTACATAAATTATATGCTAAAAACAGAATGGATGAAGGACAACAGCCCTCTGCAGGACAGCTGATTTATTTAATAGATAAAAAACCACGAAACTAATAGCTGTTAATAATGAAAATATTGAATGGGAACTCTAAATATCTGTGGGTATTTTTGGTATTCATATCATGTACAATATTTTCTCAAGAACAGAAATATATACCGTATAGAAAAGGAAATTTGTGGGGATTATGTGATGCCAATAAATTTATAGTAGTACAGCCTCAGTATAACAGTATAAGTGAATATGATCGTTCTGTTGGAGGATTTCATGCAGAACAAAGTGGGAAATTCGGAATCATAGACGATAATGCTATCATCCTGATGCCCTTTATTTCAAATATACCGATATCGGTAAGCGGTGATAAATATTTGGTTTTTGACGGATGGGACTATTACTACTATTCCATGAAAACAAGAATGCGTCTGGATAAATACATTGAACCCCAGGGATTTCGGACAAGGGACAGAGACAGAGGTTGGGAACATGATACATTATATTGCAAGGATGCAGCTGAAGTGAAATTACATAGGAATGATCTTGATGGTGATGATTTGCGTATGATAGAACCGTTCGATAATGACAAATACCAGTTAAACTATAAATTGAATTTTATTGAAATTCTGCAAGGGACTGATAATTATATAGGAATTTATATTCCCAAACTAAAAAGGATGTTTTTAAATACGCCTGAGATTGCCTATATTGGATGGCAGTATTATCAGGGGAAACCATACATCCTTACCACAAATAATTCAAAATTATTCGGATTGGCAGATGAGAACTCACGCGAGATCTATCCAATAAAATATAGTACAATCGATCTGATTGATTCTTATCAGTTGGTGATTCTTTCAGAGCCTGATTTACATAACAGTAATAATTTAATTTTTAAAACCATTCTTGCCAATCATATAGTATTAAATGGACGATTTGAAAAAGCAATGGTAATTTGGAAAAACGGTCAGCCTTTTCAGTTGTACTATACAATGATTAATGGGCAGAGAAATTATGCAGGAGAAGATGGAACCCTTTATTTTGAGGGGTAAATAATAAAAAATAGAAAATGAAATATCAAAGAAGTTCGGTTTTATTTGATGAAGCCTACAAATACATTCCGGGAGGAGTAAACTCTCCGGTGAGAGCATTCAAATCCGTGGGAGGTGTTCCCGTTTTTATGAAATCGGCAAAAGGTGCTTACCTTACCGATGCAGATGACAATACGTATATCGATTACATCAACTCATGGGGACCTGCCATTTTAGGACATACCCATCCTGAAGTGCTGGAAGATTTGAAATTACAGGCTGAGAAAGGGTTTTCTTTCGGTGCTCCCACAGAACTGGAAACCGAGATTGCAAAATTCATCATCGAAAATGTTCCGAATATTGACCAGATCAGAATGGTTTCTTCTGGAACAGAAGCTTGTATGAGTGCAATCAGACTGGCAAGAGGGTACACGAAAAGAGATAAAATTGTAAAATTTGAAGGCTGCTACCACGGACATTCTGATTCATTCCTGATTAAAGCGGGAAGTGGAGCGGCAACCTTTGGTAATCCGAATTCTCCGGGGGTAACAGCAGGTACGGCTAAGGATACTTTATTGGCCCGTTATAACGATTTTGAACAGGTTGAAGATTTGTTCCGTCATAATCAGGGTGAGATTGCAGCTGTTATTATTGAACCTGTTGCAGGAAACATGGGATGTGTTTTACCTGAGAATAATTTCCTTCAGAATTTAAGAAGAATCTGTGATGAGAATGGTGCTTTATTGATTTTTGATGAAGTAATGACAGGTTTCAGATTAGCTTTTGGAGGCGCACAGGAACTTTTCAACGTAAAAGCTGACCTTGTAACTTACGGAAAGGTAATCGGTGGAGGACTTCCGGTAGGAGCTTTCGCAGGAAGAAATGAAATTATGGATCACCTGGCTCCAAAAGGAGGAGTATATCAGGCAGGAACATTGAGTGGTAATCCGTTAGCGATGAGAGCTGGATTAAAAACACTTCAACTGATTAAAAATGATCCTGAATTCTTCAACAGACTGGCAAAAACGACAGAAACTTTAGATTTTGAAATCGGGAAAATTTTAAACCAAAAAGGAATTGCCCATAAAATCAACAGAAAGGGTTCAATGATGTCTGTATTTTTCCATATCAACAGAGTATCGAACTTTGATGAAGCACAGGAAGCTAATCACTCATTATTTAATAACTTCTTCCACCAGATGCTGACGAATGGAATATATCTTCCGCCAAGTGGTTATGAGACTTATTTCATCAGTGATGCGATCAAGGACAGAGAAATCGATATGACTCTCGAAGCAGTAAGAAAATTTGAATATTCAAATAAGTAAATAAATAAGAGATCGACTTTTAGTCGGTCTCTTATTATTAGGAAAACGCTGCAAATTATGCAAAACCATAACACAGCAGGCACATCCAGCGTCCTTCTTTATTGGCTTCATCAGCATCAAAAATATAAAGACCCTTACTTTGGATATGTTCTCTCTGGCTGAGATTATCTCCTCCGGAAGCATCCGTAATATATAGTATAGCACCATCCTGTTCTTTTCCGTATAATGTATTCCCTTTTTCGGTAAGTTCTGCACGGGTTAATCTCGGAGGTAATAATCCCGCAATTGTTAACACTTCTTTCTTAGCCGTAACATCAAGAGTTGCCTTGGGATTCTCTGTATTAATGCCAGTTTGTGCAAATACAACAGATGATACACTCATCAAAATAAAACCAATAATTTTTTTCATATATATTTTTCTTACAAAGATAAATTTTAATTAAAAAAATATTTTTTAGGTTTATTTATGTTTAATATATTAAAGCAGCTTATCTGAAATGGAATAAAATGTATTGCTAAGTTTTTGTAATGAAAAAATAATGAATAATGTATTATTGTGAAATTTTTTCTTAAAGCTATTAGAAAGCATAAATCATACAGATTTTGTAATAAACCATACACTCTGTTCCTGGCCGTTCTTTTTAATTTTGTATTAAATAGATTGGATATGAAGAGTTCAGACAATAATGTATCTCGTAAAGATTTTTTAAGAAGTTCAGCATGGGCAGTAGCCGGATTAACTTTATTACCTGGCATTATGAAAGCATCACCTTTTTTTGAGAATAATACTATTGCGGCAAAAGGTAAAATGAGCCTTAAAAATGTCCGTCTGGAAACAGGATTTACCTATGAGGATGGGGAAGTTGTTTCCACAAAAACAGATCTATTTTTTGTTGAAGTTGAAAATGGAAAAATTACTAAGATTTCAGCCAATCAACCTAATGCTAAAGCGATAGACGCTAAGGGATTGCTAATGCTTCCCGCATTTAAAGATATGCATATCCATTTAGACAAAACTTTTTACGGGGATAAGTGGCAGGCAGTCCGTAAAAGGACAGGAGGAATCAAGGGAATGATAGAATTGGAGCAGAAAATGCTTCCGGACATGCTTAAAAATTCAACCTTTAAGGCTGAAAAAATGATTGAGTTATTGCAGTCAAAGGGAACTTCGTATGCGAGAAGTCATGTGAATATTGAACCCACTTCAAAACTTCAATCCTTAAAAAACCTGCAGAAAGCTTTAGACAATAAAAAGAAAGGATTTGGAGCTGAATTGGTAGCATTTCCACAACACGGAGTGTTTTACACAGATTCTGCACCTTACCTGAAAGAGGCAGCAAAGATGGATGTTGATTTTATAGGTGGAGTAGACCCTTTCAATGTTGACGGAAATATCGAAAAAGTAATAGATTTTACCGTTCAACTGGCTTTAGACAACAAAAAAGGAATCGATATTCACTTGCATGAAACAGGAGATTCCGGGTTGAAAACAGTAGAATACCTCATCAAAAAAGTGAATGAAAATGCTTCTTTGAAGGGAAAAACATATTTGAGTCACTGTTTTATCCTGGCAAAACTTGAAGCGGCCAAACAGGAAGAAATTGCTGAAAAATTAGCCGAAGCCCAGATTGGAATTGTTTCTACCATCCCATTCGGAAGATTAGTAATGCCTATCCCAACTCTATACAAACATAATGTAACGGTACTCACAGGAAATGACAGTATTGTAGATCACTGGAATACCTTTGGAACAGGAAGTGTTCTTGAAAAAGCTAATCTCATGGCTCAGGTGTATGGATATTCTACAGAATTTGCATTGTCAAGAAGTTTAAAACTCGCTACAGGAAATGTACTCCCATTGGATGATAAAGGAACTCAGCAATGGCCAAAAGCCGGAGACCAGGCCAATTTTGTGTTGTTGAATGCAAGCTGCTCGGCAGAAGCTGTATCCAGAATTTCAAATGTGGAATCACTGGTACATCAGGGAAATGTTGTCTTTTAATCATTAGCCCCAAAATCATAAGTTATGAAAATGCTGGTATTTCTTTTGGCGTTTGGAAGTCTGAATGCCTGTGAAATGAAATCTGATAACCATTCAAAAGAAAATGTTATGCTACAGACTCATATTACTGATCTAGTAAAGAAAAATGATATTGCAGGCGTAAAGTCAGCATTGGAGAATGGTGCTGATGTAAATACTGTGGATAAAAAAGGACGTTCTTTACTTTTGATAGCAACCATAGAAAAGAGACCGGAAATGGCAAAGCTTCTGGTTTCCTATAAAGCAAATGTTAATCTTCAGGATAACCAACTGGACAGTCCGTTTTTATACGCCGGAGCAAGCGGACAAACCGAACTGGTCAAATTATTTTTGGAGAACGGTGCCCGTTTTGATATTTTCAACAGGTATAACGGGACTGCTTTGATTCCTGCCTGCGAACGCGGCCATGTAGAAACCGTGAAAGTATTGGTGAAGACAAATGGTTTTCCGATCAATCATGTTAACCGTTTAGGGTGGACTGCCTTGATGGAAGCTGTAATCCTTGGAAACGGTTCGCAAAAATATCAGGAGATTGTACAGATTTTAAAGGATAACGGAGCTGATCTCAGTATTCCTGACCACTCGGGAAAAACTCCTTTGCAGCACGCCGAATCATTAGGTTTTAAAGAAATAGCTCTGATCCTGAAACCATAAAAAGCAATATGTAAAGATGATTAAATCGACGGTATTAAATTTTATCGGAGATAAAATCTTTGCGTCTTAAATGAAGCATCATGAACTAAATCTTCGTCGTTGCGATTTTCCAACATTTGCTTTTTGTGTATATGTGATGAGAAATAAAAGTTTTTTTACCATATAGTCACATAGATTAATTACAAATGGATTATTTTATGGAAGAAGTATATGAGATCCTTCATCTTCTTGGAGGGACCCAGGGATGGTTTCCAGTACATAATAATTAATAAAATTCATATATATAATTGAGTTGGTGTTTAGCCACAAGAGATTCTGAATTTGTTTCTTTTGTGGTTATTTTTTTTCTCCGGAGAATTTTATTAATTTTAAGAGAAATTCAGGTAGCGTGAGTTATCATACAGATCATTTTCCTATTTTAGGAATTCAGGAGTTCAGCGAAAATCAGCTTATGGGCTGTCATTTGTTGTTTAATGAACTTCACGGGGCACGTTCTATCGATGATCCCCATAAACACGATTTTTTTATTATTAATCTTTTTGAACACGGAGTAGGTTCCCACACGATAGATTTTACAGAATATCCGGTGAAAGATCATCAGATACATCTTGTTTTTCCGGACCAGGTTCATCAATGGGTGATTGAAAAAGAAACCATAGGATATCAGTTGATGATCAGCAGAGATTGGTTTGAAAGCTTTCTGCCTTCATTGAGATTTTCTGCTTCTTATTATCAGAATCATCCGGTTATTAACCTTTCAAAAGAGGTTTTTGATAATTTCAGGTATGAATTTATCGCTATTCAAAAAGAATTAAGCGGAAAAAATGTATTCTGGGAACTTATCCGGAAAAGAAGCGAACTGATTGGTTTATTGGTAAGTCAGTGCATGGAAGGGGCTTTTAAAGATTTTGAAATGTATCATTCCAATCCTATTATCTCCAGATTTTTACAGCTGATTGATGAGCATTTTAAAACAGAAAGATCCGTTTCTTTTTATGCTGATAAGCTTAATATTTCTGCCAATTACCTGAATATTGTATGTAAGAAAAATTTAAATTCTTCCGCTTCCTCATTAATCCAGGACCGTATTTTACTCGAAGCTAAAAGGCTTTTGAAAGTTTCAGAAATGTCAGTTAAAGACATTGTATATGATCTCGGTTTTTATGATCATGCCAGCTTTTCAAAATTCTTCAAGGCACAAACAGGAATGACACCTTCTCAGTTTAAAGAATAATTGATACAACACAAGACATAATTGATACACCGGTTTTTAACACAAGCCGGTGTAATTTTGTAGTGTTAAAATATTACATCATGCAATTTCCCTATCAATTAACTGCAAAAGGAAAATATTCCCTGAAAAATGTCCGCCTGGAAACAGGTTTTGAATACGAAAATGAAGAGGTAACCGGAACAAAAACAGACCTTTTCAGTATCGAAATTGAAGACGGAAAAATAAAAGCAGTACAACCCAACGAACCTTCCTCTGATGCCATAGATGCGAAAGGATATCTGATGCTTCCGGCATTTAAAGATATGCATATCCATTTGGATAAGACTTTATACGGACTTCCGTGGCAAGCACTTTCACCTAAAAGAAAAACGGTGAAAGATATGATTGCCTATGAACAGGAAATTATCCCTGAATTGCTGAAGTCTTCTGTGGAAAGGGCAGAACAGCTGATCAGTTTACAGCAACATTACGGAACTCATTTTGCCAGAACTCATTTCAATATTGATCCTACTTCAGGATTACAATCACTGGAACATCTGGAGCAGGCATTACACCATAAAAAAGAATCTTTCAAAGCTGAATTGGTCGCCTTTCCGCAACACGGAGTATATTATACAAATACCGCCCCTTTGATGAAAGAAGCTGCACAAATGAAAAGTGTTGGTTTTATCGGTGGACTGGATCCCTTCAGCATTGACGGAAGTATTGAGAAAGTAATGGATTTTACTGTACAATTGGCTTTGGATCATCATAAAGGAATTGATATTCACCTCCATGAAGTCGGAGAATCAGGAATGAAAACCATCAATTACCTCATCGATAAAGCGATTGAAAATCCCGAATTACAAGGGAAAACTTTTGTGAGCCATGCTTTTGCTCTGGGACACCTTTCTCCAAAAGAAACAGAACAGATCGCTGAAAGACTGGCTGAAGGTAAGGTAGGAATTGCATCTTCTGTCCCTTTCAGAGGAACTATAATGCCTATTCCGACATTGAAGAAATATGGAGTCAATGTATTGATCGGAAATGATAATGTACAGGATTACTGGAGTACTTTCGGATCCGGAAATATGCTTCAGAAAGCGAATCTTATTGCAGAATTGTACGGGTATGCCACGGAATTTGCGTTGTCAAGAGCGTTACAGTTTGCCACTCAAAGTATTCTTCCTCTGGACGAAAAAGGAAATCAGCAGTGGCCTAAGGCGGGAGATGAGGCCGCGATCGTTTTGGCAGATGCTTCATGTTCTGCAGAAGCTGTTTCCAGAATTTCACCCATAGAAGCCCTGATGAATGAGGGGAATCTGTTTTGGAGAAAATAATGATATAGTATATATTTTTTATACACTTGTTTTTTGTAATCGGTCATCGGAGTTTTTCGGTGACCTTTTTATAAATATTGACATCAATAGGAGCGGGCTTTAGCCCGCTCAAATAGGAATAATTCCCATTCCTTCGGCTTTAGCCAAAACTTAATAAAGCAAAAAAAATGACTAAATTTTATGCCCTTAACATTGACTCTTTGGCTTTTCTAATGTTAACACCTCTTAATGTAAAATATTCGTGAAATCCATCATTTGACTTAATCACATAAAAAAAGCCTTCGGAAAATACTTCCGAAAGCTTCTTTATGAATTAATCTAATTACTATTTTTATAGGTTAAAGTTGGTCCAACCTGCATACCAGGTATCGTTAGCATCCGCTACAGCACCTCTGTAGGTTACCGGTTTGAACCATGAAGTTAATTTAGCATGCGTAAATGTTCCTCCTGTTAATAGCGGTGAACCGGCTAAAGGAGAGAAGTTTGGTGTAGTTCCTGCCGGAGCCCATGCCCCTGCAAGTTTTACATCAGCAGTGTAAGCAAGGATCGTATTTCCTTTAGAATTAAATAATGTAGTAAGGTTATCTAAAGTATATCCCGTAGGAGCAGAAGTAGAAGCTCCATATTTTAAAGGAGTTGTATTTCCAGCTAAAATATTGTTTTCAAAAGCAAGACTTCCGCTGGTAAGGTTTTTATCTGTAGGTGTCCCTTTAGTAGCATCCACGAACAATCCGATCGGGAATCCTGTAAACACAGAGTTGAATACAGAGATCGATGAATTTCTTCTGATCTGTAAAGCATGCTGGAATAATGAGTTGATAGAACCAGCATTAGTAGCCGTACTTGAAGAGTTGATAGGCCCGATTACCGTCATGTTAGAGAATGTAGCAGATGTTTGTGGTGCCAAAGCAGAACCATTGGCGTCGTTATCAGACTCAAATCCGTTTGAACCGGAAACGTCAGCTACCTGAGAATCTCTTACTGCGATACCAAACTGAATCTTTCCTGAAAAACCGTTATCCGTATCGAAATCATCATCAAGACCTTTATAAGAAATAAGGTGAGAACAGTTTACCGTTCCTCCAAACCACTCAAAACTATCATCATTAGCGTAAGCAACTTCTACATAATCTACTGTAGTACCATTACCTACACCTCCGAATGTTAATCCGTTAACCTCCTTGTCCGGTAAGAAAGCATATCCTGCATATTCTATTCTTACATATTTTAAAATACCACTGTTGTCAGCAGCATTGTTTCCTCCGTAAAGACCAAGACCTTCCGTGTTATTGATCCCTCCTTCAATTTCTCCAACACCTGCCTGGTTGTTGAAAGAAGCATTGGTAGGAGCATTTCCTAAGATAACAACACCTGCCCAGTCGCCTCTTTTAGGGCTTGGCTTTTCAGATGTGAAAATAATAGGGTTGGTAGCAGTACCTTCAGCCATGATTTTACTTCCTCTTGTAATGATCAAAGCACCGTTTTTATCAGCTTCCCCTACAATTTTAGTACCTGGCTCAATCGTTAGAGTGGCTCCGTTTGTTACGTATACCAGACCTCTTAATTTATAGATTTTATTAGCCTTAAGGGTAAGATTGGATGTGATTTTTCCTGAAAGAATAAGGTTTTCAGTCTCTCCGTTTCCGTTACCTCCACCTTGTACGATGGTTGGTCCATCTTCTTCTATATTTCTACAAGCGGTAGTTGATACCAGAGCGCCAAGCATTAAAGAATATAAAACGAACTTTTTCATGTTATAAAGAATTAAATTATTTTTATTAGATTATTGATTGATATATTAAAATTGGTATCCCAGTGTTAAACTGATATTGGTTCCTGTTACCCTTTCGATTGCTAAAGCATCTTTGCTGTCGTATTTACCATTGTCATTAAGATCATGATAGAATTTGGCACGACGGTTCAGGATATCTGAAACATTAAGTTTGATCTCTCCCTTTTTATTCCATATTTTTTTAGCAAGCTGGAAGTCAAGAAGTGGTCTTGGAGCTTCCCAGATTGGCGGAACCTGATCGTTTCCAACATAAAGGATTCTTCTTCCAATCATATTGAATAGTACGGTAGAAGACCATCCTGATTTTTCAGCATCATATTGAAGGCTCAGGTTAATCGTGTAAGGAGACTGTCCCTGCATTGGCCTGTCAATTTTAGTTGCCTCGTCCGTTACTCTGTTTTTGATATAAGCGAAGTTTCCACCTAATGTGAAGTTTCTCAATGCACTTACGAAGTCAAGTTTCTTTCTGAATTCTGCTTCAATTCCGTAGGCATCAGCTTTATCTACGTTCAGGTAGTTGAAAGTATTACTGGTTCCAACCCCGGATTGGTTAAAGTATAATTCAATAGGTTTTTTAAAGTTTTTGTAGAACCCTGCAACGGATAAAATCTCTCCGTTTCTTGGATAATATTCCCAACGAAGGTCTACACTGGTAATTTTAGTTCTTTCAATAAATTTATTACCAATTACGGTAGCTCCTAAATCAAAATCATAATATGCCAAAGGAGAAACCTCTCTGAATTCCGGTCTTACCACAGTTTGTGAACCTGCAAGACGGATATTCATTTTTGGATCTACTTTAAAGGTAAGGTTAACGGCCGGTAAGAAGTCTGTTACACGAGTGTTTACAAAACGGTCATCACTCTTTCTTGTACTTCCTACCAACTGATCGAAGTTTTCAACTCTTAATCCCCAGATTGCTCTTAACCATGGAGTAAAGTTGTTATCAAACTGTAAGTATCCTGCGTTAAGAATAGTGTTGGCAATATATCTGTACTGGTTTCCTGCAATCTCATCAAATGTAAATTTGCCGTCCGTACCGAAATTTTCAGGATTAAAGATCGTTTCAAATGGTTGAGAAAGTAATCCCTGGTTGTATCTTTCAAGTCTTACAGAGAAAGGTCTTGAGTTGTATATCCTGTCTTTTACCTGGAATAAATACCCTCCTTTGATGGTTTGTTTTTCTCCAAATAAAGTGAACGTTTTAGACACATCTCCACCTGCATTATATAAATAATCGCTCAATGTAGAATAGAAAACACTTCCTGATTTTTGAGAAAGACCGTTAGAGATCAAAGCCAGGTAAGGACTACCATCCATATCAGGGTGTTGGTTATACTGAAGACGCTGTAATAATGGAATATACTGATCCAGGATTCCGAAACTTCCGTACCAGTTAAAAGTAAGTCCACCCAGAGCGTCAATTTTATGAGTACCATTAATCGTAGAGTTGTAGAAAGTGGTTTGTTTAAATCCAATTTCTCTTGCGATGATGTTGGTTCCGTTTACCGGATCAAATTCAAAGTCCTTTCCTGTTCTGAAGGACATGTGATTGGTTGTATTATTGGTAATGATATTCTTTAGGGAGATCTTGTTATTGTTATTGAACTTTAATGAAAGGTTCAACATTCCTCCTAAAATAACATCATTGGTATATTTTTCAGTATAGTAATCGAAGTTGGTATCTGCAACTTGATCGTTGATGGTAAAGAAACGGTTGGTAGATTCAGTTCTTCTTTTAGTATTGCTATAGTTTAAAACGGCAATTACCCCTAAATCTTTTCCAAAAACTTTAGTATTAAAACCTCCGTCTAATTGTAAACTTACATTCTCAGGATAGCCTACACTATTGAATCCGAAGTTCTTAGTATATCCTTTGCCAATTTCAGTTTTCTGAGCTTCATTCAGGATGCTGAAACCGTTTTTTGCAGGCATATTGGTTGGAAGCTTTCTGGTACCGTCGTCAATACCTAAGAAGTCCCATTTACCCCCTTTTTGCATCAAAAACTCTTGCCCCATAGTGATGGAGTTTCCTCCCACACCTACCTGTGCGTTGAAGAAATCTTTATTAGGAATATCCTTGGTATTTACCTGGATCAGTCCACCTCCCCATTCACCTGTGTATTCAGGAATAAAAGTTTTGTTGATGACCAATGTTTCAATAACGTTAGCTGGAAAAAGGTCAAATGAGAAAGTTTTTCTGTCCGGTTCCGTACTGGATAACTGGATACCATTCAACATGGCCTGGTTATAACGGTCGGATAAACCTCTTACTACAATGTATTTTCCGTCAAACAAACTCACCCCTGAAACTCTTTTCAGAACTTCCCCGGTGTTTCTGTCCGGACTTCTTTTAATGGCTTCAACCCCGATCACCTGAGAAACTACTCCGGCGTTTTTCTGTAAACCGATTGTAGAGGCGATAGTTTCCTTTCTGGCGTTGGATCTGATGACAACTCCTTCAATTTCCTTTTCTTTTAAAGAGGGTTTATCAAGTACAATATCAAGGTGAGTGTTACCATCATTTTTTACAATAACTTCACTGATTTCCTTTTTATTGTATCCATTGGAAGATACAGTTACAATGTAATTGGTTCCGGGAGATAGATTGATAGAGTAGTAGCCGGAAATGTCAGTAGTTACTTCCTGATCATTTACTTTTACCTTTACTCCCTGTAAAGGAGTGTTGTCTTTCTCATCCAATACCCTACCTTCCAGAATCTGACTTTGTGCAAAAGCATAGCCAGCAGAAAACAAGGCAAGTAGCACAATGCTCTTGTGGAGTTGTTTTTTCATTATTACTTCTTTTACTTCTTTTTCAAGGGCAAAATAAAGGCTAAGTTTTTAAGAAAACTTTAGGAGAATTTTAATTAATTGTGAAGTTTAAGTTAATAGATAACTCTAACTTTTTATTGTGGAAATATGTTTTTTATGGGAGTATTTTTTTTGTTAATTTTAAATTTTGTTTCGTATATTTGATTTATGTGTATTTTTTACCTGTTTTTATTGTTGATTTTTAAATTAAAAATGCAAAATAGGTTTTTTAATAATTAGTTAACATAACATAAATAAGGAAGACCGCCGAAAATAACTACTTTTGTGGGAATTCTTAAACTAGAAGATGAGCAAAAAAATTCTTTTAATAGACGACGAACTGGACATTTTAGAGATTCTGTCTTACAATTTGGAAAAAGAAGGCTATGATATCTATACGGCCACCAATGGTAATGAAGGTATAGAAAAAGCTAAGGAAATTATTCCCGACTTAATCCTACTAGATGTAATGATGCCTGAGAAAGATGGTATTGAAACCTGTCAGGAGCTTCGTAAAGTGAAAGAACTTCAAAAAACACTTATTGTTTTCCTTTCTGCAAGAAGCGAAGAGTTTTCTCAGCTGGCAGGTTTCCAGGCTGGTGCCAATGATTATATCGTGAAACTGATCAAACCGAAAATTCTGATCTCTAAAGTAAATGCATTATTACAATTAACCTCTCAGGTTTCAGATAATGCTAAATTAATCGAAATCGGTGATCTTATTATTGATAAAGATAACTTCAGAGTTTCAAAAGCAGGGCAGCAATTTCTTCTTCCTAAAAAAGAGTTTGACCTACTTTATCTTTTGGCCTCCAATACAGAGAAAGTTTTCAAAAGAGAAGAAATTCTGGAAAAAGTTTGGGGTAATGATGTAATTGTGGGAGAAAGAACCATTGATGTTCACATCAGAAGGCTAAGAGAAAAATTAGGGATCAATACGATTCAGACTTTGAAAGGAATTGGATATAAACTGATCGTTTAATCATTAAAAATCCTAACTTTACGTTCAATCTTAAACCGTTGTAAAATTGAAATTTTACAGACTTACCCTCATTGCTTCATGTCTGCTGACATTGGTGATGCTTTTCTTAGTGGTCATTTTCGATTCACTAAAGGATCTTTATAATAATACCCCTTTTTTTAAAACCGGGTTGGTGATATGTGTCGTTCTGATCTTTATTATCAATTGTGTCGTTTTGGAACTTCTTTTCAATTATTATGGAAGGAAGCAGGTAAGAGGACTTTCAAACATCCTTCCGCAGGAGATAGTTCATGATAACGATGAAAATATCACCATTAAAGAATTAGGGGAAAGATTTTCCGACCTCAATCAACAGAAGGTGACCGAAATTGATATGATGAAGGAAATGGAAAGCTATCGTAAAGAATATATCGGAAACGTTTCCCATGAACTGAAGACCCCTTTATTTTCCATCCAGGGATATGTAGAAACCTTGAGGGATGGTGGTGTCGACAATCTCGTGATCCGGGATAAATATCTTGAACGAATTGATATTTCCGTGGAAAGGCTGATTGCCATTGTTACCGATCTTGATATGATCAACAGGCTTGAGGCTGGAGAGATCAATCTTAATGTATCAAAATTTGATGTCAATCTTCTTATTACAGAAATCTTTGATCTTCTCGATCTTGAAGCAGAGAAGCGCAATACCACCATGCAGATTCAAACACTGCACCCTCAGATTTTTGTAGAAGCCGATAAACAGAAAATTTCCCAGGTTTTTATCAATCTTATCTCCAACGCCATCCATTATGCCAACAGACAGGAGGCTAAAGTAATTGTCAAAACCAGTGTTTTAAAAAATAAAGTACTGATTGAAGTTATAGACAATGGAATGGGCATCAAATCAGAGATTCTTCCAAGAATTTTTGAAAGATTCTATAGAGTAGAAACCAGCAGAAGCAGAAGGGAAGGCGGTTCCGGGCTTGGGCTGGCCATTGTAAAGCATATCCTTGAGGCTCACAATGAAAACATTACTGTAGAAAGCGTTTATCTGGAAGGAACAAAGTTCAGTTTTATGCTTGAAAAAAGTAAATAGCGCCGGCAAAATGTAAGAAAAAAAAATATTTTAAAAAATCCTGAAATATTTTTTTGTCACATGTCATTTATTATATATTTGCACCAGAGATTTATCATAATTATAAAGGCAAAAAGTAATTTAAGAAACTGATATGGTTTACAAGATCCGCGTAATATTAGATGCGAAAGAGGATATTTTCCGCGACATTGAAGTTAAGGGAAAACAAACGTTATGGAATTTACATTTAGGAATTAAAAGTGCATTCAGTCTGCAAGGGGATGAGCTTTCTACGTTTAATCTGTTGGAAGATGACGGAACGATCGTAAAAAGTGTTCCATTGGAAGATATGAGCGATGATGGCGATGGTGAGATTATGTCAGATGTATACATTGATGAAGCTTTCGAAAATGTAGGTGACAAAGCACAATTCCAGTATGGGCTTCTTGACCTTTGGGAGTTCTTTTGTGAACTTGTAGAAGTAATTGAAGAAACAAAAGCTGTTAATTATCCTATTACTGTATACAGATTTGGAAATGTTCCTTTGAAAGCACCAAGCAAAAACGGAAGTGCAGGAGGATCTAAAAAGAAGTCAGCAATGCCACTTGCAGATGATGAGTTTGGCTTTGAAGATGACTTCGGATCAGGAGGAAACTTCTCGGACGAAGACGACACCTTTGATGACGAGGAAGAAGAAGACTACAATGACGATGTCTTCGATGATGAAGATGATAACGACGACGAAAGATAGTCAACAAAATATATAAGCCCCGGGTTGTAACCTGGGGTTTTTTGATGGCAAAAAACTATGAATACAAGATATCAGACTTAAGACAACCTTTTTATCTTTCACCCTCTTCACCTGAAAAACAATCCCTACTTTTGTTAAAAATAGATTAATGAAAAAATTACTTTTGTTAGCTATAATTGGTCTGGGAATTGTTTCCTGTACCACTCAAAAAAATACCAGGAAAATGACAGCATTGCCAAAAGATTGGAAACATACCACGAATATCTACGAAGTCAATATCAGACAATATACTCCGGAAGGGACTTTTAAAGCATTTGCAAAAGAAATGCCCCGACTGAAATCTATGGGTGTAGAAACCCTTTGGTTCATGCCGATTACGCCTATTGCCCAGCAAAATAAAAAAGGAAGTCTGGGAAGTCCATATGCTGCAGCAGATTATACTTCCATCAATCCTGAATTCGGGACTTTGGAAGATTTTAAGGATATGGTGAATGAAGCCCATCGGTTAGGCTTTCATGTGATTATTGACTGGGTAGCCAATCATACGGGCTGGGATCATGTATGGACAAAAACGCATCCTGAGTTTTATTTAAAGGATCCGGATGGGAAATTTCATATCGCTTCCGGGATGGATGATATCATTGAACTGGATTACAAAAATCAGGAGATGAGACAAGCCATGATTGATGCTATGAAGTTTTGGGTACAGGAAACCAACATTGACGGTTTCCGATGTGATCTGGCCTCATGGGTAGAAGTAGATTTCTGGGAGCAGGCACGTCCTGAAGTGGAAAAACTAAAACCTCTTTTCTGGCTGGGAGAATTTGATGAGCTGGAAAGTCCGGAATATGGGAAAGTGTTTGATGCCAGTTATTCATGGAAGTGGATGCATAAATCAGCGGATTATTATAAAAATAATGAACCACTTCAGGAATTAAAAGACCTGTTGGTGCAGTATTCCAATATTGGAGATGGCTCCATGAGAGCATGGTTTACGTCTAACCATGATGAAAATTCGTGGAACGGAACGGAATATGAGAAATACGGAGTCATAGCGAAACCTTTGGCTGTTTTTTCTGCAACATGGAATGGGGTTCCGTTACTCTATTCAGGGCAGGAGCTTCCCAATATGAAAAGACTGGAATTTTTCGAGAAAGACGCCATCAACTGGACCAATACCTATCAGGTGGCTGATTTTTATAAAACATTATTGAATTTAAAAGCTTTTAATCCCGCTTTAAGAGGTGGAGCACCCAATGTCACTACCTATTTACTAAATACAACTGCAAATGACAAGATTCTGGCATATGTAAGAAAGAATGGGAAGGATGAGGTTCTGGTTGTCTTAAATATGTCAAAAGAACCGGTAAATTTTACCATTGAAGATGAGCATTTGTCCGGGACTTTTACCAACGTTTTTGAGAAGAGCAGACGAAATTTTGATGAAGGAAAAGACTTCAGTTTTAAAGTCTCTGACTATGTTGTTTTTGAAAAGTGAAACATGAACCGACTCCTACAATAACAACCACAATCATCACTGTTTAAACGGTAATCAAATTCCTCTTCTCTGAAGGGGCGTCAAAATCGTAGATTTTGACGGGGTTGATCTACCATCCCTATTAACAAAAATCCCAATAATTGTAAATGAATAAACAAGAAATAATCAACATCGTAAAAGAAAAGATTACAGATAAAATCCAATATTTCGAAAACCTTATTGCAGAAACAAGAGCGTCCAACAACGACACCAAAAGCTCAATGGGTGATAAATACGAAACCGGTCGTGAAATGCTTCAGCAGGAAATCAATAATCTCCAGAGACAGCTCAATGAAGTACTGAATCAACAGGCGGTTCTCAAGAAAATAACTGCGGATCCTTCAGAGAAAGTTCAGAATGGAGCCCTTGTCAAGACAGACAAAGGCTTGTTTTATGTTGCCGCTTCCATGGGAGAAATTAGATCTGAGAATCAGAAGGTAATGACCGTTTCTGCGGAATCTCCACTGGTAAAGGCCATGATTGGCAAGAAAATGGGAGATTCCTTTACCATCAACAATATCAATCAGATTATTGAAAATATCTGGTAAATAAACATCTTCTTCGTTATGAAATATAAACATTTACTTTTCTTTACCTTTCTATTAGGTTGTGTATGGATCAATGCACAAATCCGGGCTGGTGTTTCAGCAAAAACATATGATCTTACTTCTGTAAGCCTTACTGTTGACGGATTCATTGTTACAATAAATGCTGACGGAAACGTTACCGATTTCCATTCCCCGAATCAGAACGGTAAGATCGACTACTACGATAACAGCGCTTTTGATCAGTACAGAGCAGGGAAAATTAAAAGTATCGGAAATGTAAAAATTGATTACTGGGATGATATGGACCAGAAAAGTGAGAAGTATGGCAAACTAAAAAGCATCGGTACTATCAGGTTTGAATATTGGGATAATCCTGCTTTTAATGAAGAAAAATTCGGGAAGGTAAAGAAAATCGGAAGTTATACAATTGATTACTGGGCTAAAGATATCATGGATAACAGCAGATATGGCAAAATTAAATCAATAGGTAATATTTCCGTTGATTATGGTTTGAAAGACATTATTGATGACAGTAAATATCAGAAACTCATTAAATTTGGCCCGGTTCGCCTTGACTACTGGAATGATAAGTTTATTGAGAAAGCAAAATATGGCCAGGTAAAATCCATCACCGGAAATAATGACGACATCAGTGTCTTTATATTATAAAAAATTATCCTGAACAACTCACCTGTAGTTATCAGATATCCAATATTTTAATAGACAGGACATATTTGTTCCATAAAAAGCATTCATCAAATGGGTGCTTTTTTTGATGCTTTTTTACTAAATTTGAACCATAAAATTCCTTTCAAAATGCAAAATTACCTGGATCTTTTACAACATATTTTAGACAACGGAACAGATAAAACCGATAGAACAGGCACCGGAACAAGGAGTGTGTTCGGATATCAGCTGAGATATGATTTGTCAAAAGGATTTCCTTTGGTAACGACTAAAAAGGTGCATTTGAAATCAATTATTTATGAATTGCTTTGGTTCCTGAATGGTGATACCAATGTCAAATATCTCAATGATCATGGAGTAAGCATCTGGGATGAATGGGCTGATGAAAACGGAGATTTGGGTCCTGTGTATGGGGCTCAGTGGAGAAGCTGGCATGGAGCGGATGGAAAAGTGGTAGACCAGATTACAGACGTTATCGATCAGATCAAAAAAAATCCGGATTCCAGAAGATTGATTGTTTCAGCGTGGAATGTTGCTGAAATCCCTAATATGGCATTGGCACCTTGTCACGCCTTATTCCAGTTCTATGTAGCGGATGGGAAATTGTCATTGCAGCTTTATCAGAGAAGTGCAGATGTTTTTCTTGGAGTACCCTTCAATATTGCAAGTTATGCATTACTGTTAATGATGGTAGCACAGGTTTGTGATCTTGAAGTAGGAGATTATGTGCATAGTTTCGGAGATGTTCATATTTACAACAATCACTTTGAGCAGGTCAACAGACAGCTTTCAAGAGACACGAGACCGCTTCCGACGATGAAATTAAATCCTGAAATTAAAGATATTTTTAGCTTCAAATTTGAGGACTTTACCCTGGAAAACTATGACCCGCATCCTGGGATCAAGGCTCCTGTGGCGGTTTAATATTTAAATATCCTTTCATAATTGCCGTAATTCTATTATTTTTGACATTGATGAGAAAAAACTTTCGCACAAATGTCAAAAACAATATGAAGAAAAATCAAAGCAACAATTATTTTATATTCCTGAATATTCTGATAATTGTTTACACCCTCTATATAAGCTTTTCCCTTTTTAAAGAGAAGGTCATTGTAACGGATGACTTAAGTAAGATTTATGAATCTAAATGTATTTCGGATTCTTATTTCAGTTATATGTCTGCCTTTCTGGATTCTGTAACAATGGCGGCCAGACCTGTTTCAGGATTTGTTACAGGAAGTTTGATTTTTTTCTCGCAATATAATGAGTCTTTTTACTTTCTTGGATTACTCTTTTTCCCACTTTCAATCATTACCATATACTGGGTGGCTGAAAAAATATGGTCTCAGGAACTTGCTACGCTGATTGCGCTGCTGTATTCCTGCTCTCTGATAGGAACGAGTATTCAGTTTTCTCCAATTATGCTCAATTCGAACCTGGCGACCATTTTCTTTACATTGAGCATTTACTTCTTGTATGTACGTGAAAAAATTATTGTAAGCTCGTTGTTTTTTATTGCTTCTATATTAAGTTACGAAATATTCTTTCCGCTGATATTGCTGCCTCTGTTTTTGATTAAAGACAATAAGAAAAGAATACTGTTCATTATATGTACATTGGGAAGCATAATCCTTTTCAGAAAGGTAATTCAGCCCATTTTGTTTGTGAACTCTTATCAAAGAGACGAAGTAGGAAAAATTTTTGAATTAAAAAGGGTAGTACAAATTGCGGTTTTCTCTCTTAAGTTATTTTTCAAAGATGTTTTTGTGGGTATTTATAAGGGAATAGTTCAAAGTAAGAATTTTAATATTTTCGAATGGTTACTGACTGTTTGCATTCCACTGGCAGTATATAAAGTATTTTCCGGTTACGATTTTAAAAATCAATTTCAACGCTTTAAAGGAATAGGCATTATTTCTTTCATAGCTATTCTGATCGGATTGAGTATTTACCTTTTTTCATCCTACATTCCTACAATTTTTGGTTTTGACAACCGAAACCTCGGGGCAATAAGACTTTTTTATACCTTATTGATTATTTCAGTAGTTATTTATCTATCTGGCAGACTACGATTGGGAAACAAGACCGTTAGTGCTTTTTTTGCCGTGCTTACTTTTCTTCTGGTTGGTACCAATATCAGTGTAAAAAATTCATGGGTGTATGCGAATCAGTTTAATCATGAATTATTCAATACACTCAAAACAGCACTTCAGGAAAATAAAATTGAGAGTGGGGAAGTGTGTCTGCAATATGATATGTTTAATGAACTCAGAAATAACCCAAATTTCACCCTGAGGGAACCTATTTTCTATAACAACTGGGAAGGGCCTATGTTGTGCGAAATGGCAGGCATTAACTCAAAAAAAATCCGGGTCTATAACCGGGAAAGAAAAACGGATTGTAAAATGGTATTTGTTTATAAAAAGGGAAAGGTGAGCAAAGTGCAATAGGGGGTAGTCTTATGTTAATATAACAGAATTTTTAATCCTGGTATGAGCAACTACATGAGAACGAGGGATTTATTATTTTATTTCTAATATATTAATGTCTTCAGTTTCTATAAGGCTATTTTTATATTCAGTTTTAGCCACTATATTTAATATATCTTGAGGCAATTCTTTTAATTTTAGGGGAGTCTTTGGAATAGCAACTAGATGATAGTGAGGGTCTAAAAATCGATTTGGGTAAGATTTATCAAAAGAATATAATCCTTTTTTTGTCATTGACACATAGTCTTCCAAGTATCTTTCACTAACTCCTGAACCGGATATTTTAATCAATATGCTATCTAGTTTTGAACTAACTGTTACTTCAGATATTTCGGGCAGGCCTCTAAAATATTCAGTTAACATGTTATTATTTTTTTTAGATTGACCAACTGACTCAGGTAATCGACCTCCTCCCGAAGCCATAAATCCCACATATTCTCCATCTGTAATAAACCAATCTATATCTAAACCAGCCTGTTCCATTTCTGTTATCATAATCAAATATTTATTTATCAAAAGTTTTTCTTGCAATTTATACCCCTTAACATCTGTTTTAGGCAAAGATATAAAATCAGCTAGTTTATAAAAATGCCACGCGAAAGGATTCGCGCAGCAGCGAGGGCCCTTATACAGTGGAAAATAAGTGTATGTTACTAAAAACAGAAAGCAACCTGTTTATTTTTTATGCTAGGCACGAGCAAGATGCTCCAGCATGGGGATTATTAATTAAAAAGGTCATTACAAACATTCATAATGAGCTGTCCATGTTTTAGCTTCTTTAATATTATCTTGTTTATCAAAAATCAGTAAATATTTATCAACACTTCCACAATCCTTTAGCCCTTTATATGAATTGGATATGACATCAACTCTTAAAGAGTCATTTCTTACCTTAGTAAAAATTGCTATGTGAGACGGACCCTTAAACTTATCTTTTACAAAAACACTTTGGTCCTTATAATAATCTTGTGTCTTCCAAGATTTATCCCAGTTTTTCTTGTTTACTTTAGATAAGCATTTACTGTTTTTAGATGGATGAGTCTTTTCAATATTTAACCAATTAAAATAACTATCAGACTTATATAATGGAAAAAAGCTTTCATAAACAGAGATTCCATAAGCTCCAGAATTTAAAAGATCTTTATAATACTTTTCTGTACCCTTATTTATAAAATCTTGCTTTATGTATTCAATCCCTTTTTCATATCTTTCACATGCACATTGTCCATACACGGAAAAACTAATACATACAGATAAAATAATTAAATATTTCATTATTTGGTTTTTGGAGTTAGCATAAAAAGGTTTTTCTTCACATCGATTTTTTTAAAATTACCATCCATGATGCTTCTTTCAAAAGGCGTAAAATTATATGATTTGCCATTACGTAGAATATCTGTCGGGCTATATGATTCTCTTTGACCAAATGGTTGGGCAAATTGTCCAGAAGCATCTAATTCTCTTCTAATTGTATTTATAACTTTTTCATTTGGACCTGGTGCACCATAAATTACATCCTGATCTCTAAGGTTATTATATACATGGCTTACTTCGTGAAGAGTAGTCATTCCATATCCCATCGTTAGAGGATTTAATGCCTCACTTGTTCCTGCTATAAATTTATTTACTTGATCCGTATTAATATTTAAGTCATATGTTACTGTTGAACCATACACGCCATCTATTGTTTCACCTCGTGCTCCTGTGGGTTCGATTGAAGATCCTTTAGTGTTGTCTGAATTAATCTGATAGTCAGTTCTATGATTATCAATAGCACCTTTCAACATATCACGAGCTGTTTTACTTCCTCCCATATCAGAAGATTCTTTGTAACTCAGCTTCCCATTATCACCAACAGATAATTTCAATCCTGTTTCTTTTTCTAAATCACTTACAATTTTATTTTGTTTATCAGCAGAAACACTTTTCCCAAATGTTATATCATAGTTCTGCATTCCATCTGGGTCAATAAATCTAATTGGGTTATTGTAGGCATAGGTGTAAGTACTCCAACGTCTGGAAGTTTCCGCCAACGGATCTACAACTCCCCATCTTCCCAGATCCGGCATATACATCCTCGCCCCATAATCATACATCCCCGTCTCTTGCAGTTCTTTCCCATTGTACTTATAATTTTTGTTTAGTTTACTCCCGGATTACAATCATCCATATCTGAATCTAGTTTTAACAAATTTTTAGTTTCTTGCAATTCTGATAAAATAGAATTACAGAAAAAGATAATTTTTCCATTTATATCATATACGACCCTCCAACGTCGAGGAAAATTATAAGTAACATTATCCTTATAAGGAGGGCTTGAAAAAGATGCTCCTTTAGATATATTTTTGAAATTTTTTAATAGGGTTTTCTTATTTTCTAAATTATCTGCAAAAATTGCAACTTTATATCCTTTATATAAAACAATAGTACTCTCAGTATTTTGTGTACCTGGACACTGATAACAATTATCAAAAATATTAATGTCTATTTCTTTACTATTTGAATCCTTACTTATATTAAGTATTAAATATTTTTCTTTCGAATTGAAATCTTTCTTCTTTTTAGAATAGAAATCAATATAACTATCAACTATCTGATTAATATTAATTCCATTTATATTAGCTTGTTTTGACTGTGATGAATAACAGCCATAAAATAGTAATTGGGAAACTAGTATTATTAAATTATTTCGTAAAGTTCGCAGATTTTTCATTGTAATTAATATATTTTTTTAATTGTGAAGAATATACTCTTAACCTAACTGAGGGATTATTTTTAGCGACATTTGTATCTAATTTTGCCCCCTCCACTGATGCTAAAACATTTCTTGTGATTGTAAATCCATTCTTAGCACTATAGTCAAAGCCACTTGGCTCAATTGGGTAACCAAGAGGATGATTGTGGTCTTGGGCCATTAATGTACTAGGATAAAAACTATCTCCATTTACCGAGAAGTTAGTCATATCTCCTTTAGGATTAACAGGAGACCCTGATCGTAAATGATATGTAGATATGACGGAAAATGTATTATCAGAACCAAAAGCTTTATAGGTAGAATTGGCTGCTTCTATATCTGTATTATTATAATAGTATTCAGCAACTTGTTGCGATTTTGCCTCATTATTATAGAAGCTTAAAGTAGATAAAGTATTACTACTATTTCCATCATTATCAGTAATTGGCGAACTTAATGTTTTTTCCTGAGAGTTATTTTTAATATAACCTTTTTCTCCCACGTCTACACCTCCATCATTATTAGCGTTAAGATTGCTATTCTTATCAAAATTTTTAGAAGCATAAATCACATCTCTTTCAGATGCTGCTCTCCAAATTAATTCTCCTTTTTTATTCAACTCATAAATATCTGTTCCTTGCCTGCCATCAGGATCGATAAACCTCAAAGGATTATTAAATGCATAATTATAAGGACTATGCCTTGTCATCTTCTCCGCCAACGGATCCACAACTCCCCATCTTCCCAAATCCGGCATATACATCCTTGCACCATAATCATACATTCCCGTCTCTTGTAATTCCTTCCCATTGTACTTATACTGATATGCCGAATTTCCAACAGAAGTATTATACCCCTCATGCTTCAGCCCAAACGGATAATAATTACTTTCCTCAATGATCTCTAGTCCAGATCCGCTGTTCATATAACTTAATCGCACATTTCCTAGGTGATCCGTATAGTTGTAAATATACTTATTTTACAAAAACAGGCTGCCTTGAAAAGCAACCTGTTTATTTTTATTCTAGGCACGAGCAAGATGCTTATGCCAGTGTGGGGGAAGTTTTCTAAAATTATTCCACTTTTTTTTTCTCAACTTTACTCGTTGGAATATTAAACTTCTCAAAAATTTCTTTTATTTTATTTTCTTCTTCTGGTAAAGAATAACTTATTAGATTCATTTTCCTATCAAATAGAAGAAACCATTGGTAAGGATCATTGGAAATGTTATCATTAGATGTGGTAAATTTTAAGTCAGAATTGTTTGAAATAGATTTATTTTTAATGACTTTATTTAAAAAGTTAAGATCTTCAGGAGTATTACCCTTTAATAATAGATTAAATTTTTTATACTTAAAGAAGGTTAAATTTTTAGCTTTAGGATTTATATTAATATCACTATTATTTTCCCTAGTAATGGTAATCATATATCCTTGATTCTCGTAATATAAACTTGATACATAAATTGATGATAAAGTTGGTCGAAAATTTTCATCATTATTTGTATAAATAAATGCATCAATAAAATTATTAATTTTATAATTTTTTGATATGCATGGAATTTGCGACCAACCTAACTGGGATATCAGAATCAGAACTAGTAATAATTTATTTTTCATATGCTCCATTTTTATCGTATGTTGTGTAAAAACCATTTCTATAAACTCTAAAAATAGTATCTTTATATATTGGATTAATTGTGTTATCATAATCATAGGTTCCTTCATAAGCATCTCTATTTTTGCCAACATTTCCCCAAGGAAAATATCCACTTGGAAGACTGTTTCCTGGGTGATTATGATCTTGTTTTGTTAGTGTGAAAACTCCCTCATAAGATGAAAAGTTTGCCATTCCTAATGCTCGTGGATCAACTGGAGACTTTCCAATTAAACCGAAGGTTGATATAACTGATTTTATTAAATTACTTCCCTTAGATGTGTATGTACCATTTGTAAATTCTGATTTGGCATTATTATATAAGTATTCAGCTAATTCAGTTGCTTTATTAGGGTCATTAAGTTTTAGTGTTGTCATTAAATCAGATTTCCCGCCTTTCGAATCTTTTAATGTACTTTCTAATTTAATTTCTTCCTTATTTGCGGCAATTGTACCCTTTTCCCCAATTTCAACTCCTTTAGCATCAGCTTTCAACGTTTTTTCCATCTTTTTTAAATTGATTTTCAGCATAAATTACGTCAGTGTTAGAATCTGCAACTTTTGTTAATTGCCCATTGTTGCCCCATTTGAAAATATCAGTTGCTTGTCTTCCATCCGGATCAATAAATCTTATAGGATTGTTAAACGCATAATTATAAGGAGAGTGACGACGCATTTTCTCCGCCAACGGATCCACAACGCCCCATCTGCCTAAGTCCGACATATACATCCTCGCTCCATAATCATACATCCCCGTCTCCTGCAACTCCTTTCTGTTGTACTTATATTGATACGCCGCATTTCCAACCGAAGTATTATATCCTTCATGCTTCAATCCAAACGGATAATAATTACTTTCCTCAATGATCTCTACTCCAGATTCGTTACCCATGTAGCTTATTCGTACATTTCATAAGTGATCTGTGTAGTTGTAAATATGTAAGCTACCCAATTTTGTGACCATTCTAAATGATAGATTCTTTCATTTTTTGTTTATATTTTTTAGGGCTTATATTCCCTAATGCTTCGTGCGGTCTGTTATAATTGTATTCAATCCACCACTGATTAGCTTTTTCTTCAGCATCCTGTAGATTCTTGAAGACATACATATTAAGAAGCTCATTTCTACAGCTTTTATTCAGTCTTTCAATAAGGCTGTTTTGTGTTGGTTTCCCGGGTTGTATATAGTGAATTTCTATTTTATTTTCCTGAGCCCATAGCTGAAGATTTTTAGATATGAACTCAGGACCATTATCAACTCTTATGCGCTTAGGCTTACGTCCCTGTTGTTTTAAATGATCTAAAACTCTCACCACTCTTGCGGAACAGATACTTGTATCAATTTCCATAGAAAGTAGTTCTCGGTTATAATCATCAGCAATATTTAATATCCTGAATCTTCTTCCATCATACAAACTGTCACTCATAAAATCCATACTCCAGCACTCATCAGGCTCCAAAGGAATACTGATGTTTTCTTGGATTCTGGTGGGAAGCCTTTTTCTTATCCTTCTTCGAATGCTCATTTTTAATGTTACATAAACTCTGTGGACACGTTTATGATTCCAAATATACCCCAAGTCCCGAAGTTTATGATACAGCTTCCAAAAGCCATAACCTGGATGTTCTTGTGAAAGTTTTGTTAGAACCTCAATTAATTCATCATCATTTTTTCTACTTTTATAACGGTAGCTGCGCCTACTGATCCCAATTGTTAAACAACTTTTTCGTTCGCTTAAATGGTATTTTTCACGAATGAAGTTGACAATTTCACGCCGTCCAGAAGGCTTTACCACTTTTTTGACAGAACATCTTTTAAAGCTTCAATTTCTAAGCATCGTTCGGCATAGAGTTTTTTAAGTTGGGAATTCTCGGATTCCAGATCCCTCATCTTTTGAATATCCGAACTTTCCATACCAGAATATTTACTCTTCCAACGATAAAAAGTACCTTGTGTAATACCATGATTACGGCATATTTCTATTACGCTCTTTCCAAGTTCCTGTTCTTTCAAAATTCCAAAAACCTGACTCTCTGAATACTTACTCTTTTTCATATTTAAATTTAAAGTTTTTTAAAGCAAAAACTCTATCTTTAAATGGATACATTTTCAGGGAAGTTTACAAATATACTTATTTTTTGCACTGTCAAAATAATAAAAACCATTGCAAAAATTACAATGGTTTTTTATGTTATTCATAAGACACGAGCGAAACGCTCGCGCCAGCTGGGGGACTGTTATAATTATTTACTTTGAATTATGGAATCCTTTTAAACATAAAGCCTGTACTTCCATTCTCAATTTTTTTATAATAATACAAGTTATCTTGTACTATACGTAAAGTATCAATATTTGGTATATAGTATAAGGATTTATCTGGATAAAATGTCCTTCCATCATAAAGCTTGTTTATATTTGTTCTATATTTTTCACTCAGAAAATCACAATCACTATTATTAAAATAAGGTAAGTTGAATTCTTCCTTTTCAGGATTTAAAATTATTATCTTATTATTAGAAATACGATACTTTTTTTTAAAAACTATATTTTTGAACTGCTCGTCTATGTTAGTACAATTAAAAACATTTTTAATAATGAGATTATTTTCATCTAATATTTGAATTGACAATTTTCTATTACTATTCTCATAAATATATTCATTGTCGATTATTGTTAAGGATCGACTTTTGCAAGAAACGAACAGAATAAATATAATTAAAATTATTTTATTGTGCATAATAGCTTGTATTAGTTGATGGGGGATAAATTAAAGTTTGATTCAATCCAGGATTATCAACTAAACTTTGAAGAAAACTATTGTTAATTTCATTAAGCTCAGTGACAGTCTGTGTTTTACCTATTTTTAACACATTACTAGGATTTGAAAAATCTAAATAAGGTTGATATAATATTTGACCAACTGCTGATAATTGTGCTTTATAAGCATCAACTTCCTTACTTGCTCCAAAGCTTCCAGATGTTAAATTTCCTGAAGTATTCATATCATATTCTCTTCTGGCGATTTGTCCACCATGTCTACCTTCATGGACTTTCTTCGCATAATCATCAAAATAAATAGTTACTTCTGTACTACCTGTTCTCATAGTTTGTGGTAGTCCACCGTTTAATGAAGCATCTCTAAATACATAATCATTATTTATATCATTGATCATATCAGTTATATCATTCACAGACTTGTTAACTTCACTAATCATTGAATTAATATTACCTATTTCTTTTTTCTGATCTTTATTTAAAGAAACTTTTCCATTTTTATCGGTTGCAGACCTATAAATCATATTTCTTTGCGACTCTAATTGGGTTTTTCTCATATTAAGTCCCATTTGTGTATGTTCAGCTTCTTTTTTGCTCTGCGGATCATTTATAGTTCTACCATCAGGATCTGTAAATCTGATAGGATTATTTATGGTGTAATTATAAGGAGAATATCTTCTATATATTTCCGCCAGCGGATCCACCACTCCCCATCTTCCCAAATCCGGCATATAAAATCTTGCACCATAATCATACATTCCGGTCTCCTGCAGTTCCTTCCCATTGTACTTATACTGATACGCCGCATTTCCAACTGAAGTATTATACCCCTCATGCTTTAGCCCAAACGGATAATAATTACTTTCCTCAATGATCTCTAGTCCGGATCCGCTGTTCATATAACTTAATCGCACATTTCCGAGGTGATCCGTATAGTTGTAAATATACTTATTTTTCACAAAATCAAAATACCCTTCCGAAGTCGGGAAGAATTGTAGTGCATTATTTTCATACTGGAAACCGCTGAGATAATCTACCACTTTACTTCCTGAAGTCTTTTTCACCTTAGTTCCATCCGCACTGTAGAGATACGAGGTATTTCCTTGTGGAGAAAGAATGCTCTGTGGTAAATTCAGGTAGTTGTAGGCGATGGTAAGGCCTTTATCTTCCTGCACGGTCATATTTCCGTTATTATCATACTCAAACGCTTTTCCTCCCAGAGGATATCCTGAAGGGTTTTCAGAATGGTCACGTACTTGGGTTAAGCGGTTTCCTTCGTATTCGTACGTCAGGTCATCCATATTTTCCGGAGCCGTGTATCCCGGAAATTGTCTCCCTTTTCGCTTCAGACTATTAATGTTTCCATTAAAATCGTAGGTCAGGCTTTCAGTATATTCTCCGCGGTCTAAGTTCATGGCGTCCCAGAGGCGGCCTTCTGTTAACCGGTTCAGTGCGTCGTACTGGTAAGAATAATTTCTCAGGACCGCATCGGTTTGAGTGATCCAGGCGGCCTGGGAAATGTTTCCGTTGTATCTGGCTGTTCCGCTGTACTGGGAATTCGGGTTGTTGTATCTCAGTTCATAGGCAAAAAGCTTATTAAGCAGATTGCCCGGCTCATTGATTTTGGTCATCCAACCTCGGATATTGTATTGGTAGTTCACACTTTGCAGCGGGCTGCCGGTGGTATTTCCTACATTTTTGGTCTGAAGTTGTCCCAGTTCATTGTATACATTCTCTGCCAGAAGTTCCTTATTCGCTCCGTTCACCTGGTGCCAGTGTCTTACCACTCTTTCCTGATGGTCATAGTCAAAAGATTCTTTGATATTGATTTCATTATCATTCTGAGTCCTTTTATGGGAAGTAAGGACATACTCAGGTTTTCCTGAAAACTTAAGCAGACTTTCTGTTTTGGTATATCCCCCTAAATGATTGATGGAATAGCTGCCTATGGCTCTTCCTTTCTCATCATAATAGGTATAGTTCTTCGTCCAGTTATCATCTTCAATATTCTTCACCAGGCTCATAAGGGGTAGCCCATTGGTGCTTCTTCCTTCCGCAGAAAGGTTTGGCGTTAAAGTCGGTCGGCCTTGAATGCTTGATGGGAAAGCAGGATTGAAACTGTATCCCGGGTAGGAATCATAATAATTCAACGATAATAAAGTTACCCAGGAAGGAGACTTAGGGTAAGTAAGATCAGAACTTCCATAATATACATCCATTCCCTGTCTGTTAAAAAATACAGCATTTCCACGGTCTACACTGTTGCTGCCAAATGTATTGGCTTCAGCTTGTTCCTGCGATCTTGTTCCTCCGGTGTTGATCCCTGTATAGGCCACTCTTCCGAATTTATCGTATTTGGTATAGAGCCATTGACCTTTTGCTTTTAAATTAGCATCCTGGCTTGCTACCAACCTGTCCTGTTTGTCATAGACCATATATTCCCAGCCTTTTCCGGGAAGCTTTTTTTCTACCAGTCTGTTCCTTCCATCATAGCGGTATTGATAACACAGATCATTCAGTAAAGTCTCGGTAATGGGTTTATGGATGGCCATAGGTGGAAGAACAAAAGCCAGCTGATCATATTCATTATAGACATAATAGGTGTCTAAATGGGTGTAAACATCCAATACTTTTCTGACCAGTATGGTCTGCCCCTGTCCGTTTTTAAATTCGATAGTTTCATTTCCATCTTCATCTTTTACCGTATTTTTATAGAGCTGATTGGGAATGTAGGTTGGAGAAGGAGCTAAGCTCAATACCGTTTTAGTGGCTCCATTCTCCCATGTTGTAGAGGTAATATGCTGATATACTTCACCCGCTACATTAGCATCATAAGCAAAGTTGACAGGTTTATTCTGCCAGGCTGCCCCCGGATTTTGAACGCTTAACACTCTGTCAAGCGGTGAATTTTCCAGGTTTTTATGCGTCAACGGAAAGGAATCATTAATGCCGTTAGCCTGATAATAAGCTGTGGCAGTACTTTCCACTCCGGATTGGATATTTCCGTTTTGGGAAGCCATCGGTACCGGAAGCCAGGAATCTACCTGACGACCGAAGCTATCATAGGGAATGGAAGTCACCAGATCTTTTCCCCCAGGGGTAGATTTGATGCTTACATTTTGCTTAGGCCTTCCCAGTCCGTCAAAAAACTGAATTCCCTGTATCTGTGGCAACGAAGCATTTGAGGTCGTGGTAGGCACCAGGTATTCCCGGGTATAGATATAATTTTCACTATTCGCGATATTGGTAGACGGGTCTACTACCACAGGAACATAAGGATTGTTTCCCGAGTTCCCGGAACCTCCCAGATATCCTCTGAACGTTCCGCTGGAGGAACTGAAATTGAATCCCGGAAGCAGTCGGATGCTCTGGGGATCGGATACCTCTGTATTAGCGGTGGGAGGAGCATTGAGGACAATCTGCCCGTAATGCATCACTGCTCCTGCTAATAAGAGGATTGTACCTATTTTTTTATTCATGGTGATTAGTGACTGGCTTTAAGGGTTAGAAATTGCTTTTTCAGCTGTTCTACTTCCTGGTGTAATTGTTGAAGTTCCGCATTTTCTGTTTCCAGCTGCTGGATTCTTTGCTGCTGGTTTTCATTTTGGTTTTTCAGTTGTTTCAACTGTTTATTTTGCTCAATGCTGTACAAAGTGAGTTCTTCTACTTTTTGCAATAACTGAATCTGGAAGCTTCCAATGTTGACCCCTTCTTTTTCCATGGTTTTGGCAGAGGCAATTTCCGGTAAGTGTTTTTTTTCTTTAATATGTTTTTCTACGTCTTCTAACCTAGGAAGATCGTAGGTACTCTCAAAAACGAAATCCGCGGTTGGAGTGTGGGTGATTTTAATTTCTTTGGCTTCCAGTTTTCCTATTAATGAAGCATTCCCGTTCGTTGATATTTTCAGAAGTTCATTCATGTTTACCGGAGCATTCAGGGCAACCTGTTGTGCTGGAGAGGCTACAAATCGTAATCCTTCATTGTCTAACGTAACGGCTGCTTTTGCAAAATTTAAGGTTCCATTGCTGGATAACCATCCTAAATTAGTCGGATTGGCTTTGGCTCCAAAACTCATATACGTAGAAGCTGAGCTTCGTAAGGCTCCCCAGTTACTTAAAGAACCATCTTCATATCGTATCGCAAAGGCATTGATTCCTTCAACAGAACTACCAGCTCCTGTCATAATATTTCCAGAAACGTCAAGCCTTTCAACAGGTGCCGAGGTTCCGATTCCCACTTTTCCATCCTGCACGATGGAAAGTCTTTCTACCAGATTGGTGGCCCCCGTATTATTATTCACTAAAATCGAAAATTTTGATCCGTTTGTATTTCCTGTTTCTTCAGTAGCCGTAATTCTTGCTTTAGGAGAATTCTGATATCCTGCAAATTCCAATGTAGGATATTTAGGACTGGCAGAAGTTGCACTCCATCCTGCGGTTGAGATGATTATTTTCCCTCCATTTTGGTCACCAACCTCTAAATTGGAATGGGGATCGTGAACTCCAATCCCCACATTGTTAGACGCAGGAGTTGAACTTGGATTAATAACAGCCGCAGAGGTGTAAAGTTGTGATGATGCAAATTGTGCTGTTAAAATACCAGCAGTAAATAGTGCTCTTTTCATAATTTCTGTTTTTTTATTGTTTATAGTTGTATTTAAATTCTTTTAATAAATTGCCGGTCTGGCTGTTTTCTCTGATTTCTTTGAGCCTGTTGGCAGAATCATAGATATAAGCTTCCCTGATTCCTGACGGAGGAGTAATGCTTCTGACCCCGATAAGCGGATCATAGCTGTAAGTCGTGATTTTATATCCAGGTAACTGTCCTCTGAAGGTGGTAAAGGCATTCAATAAGTTGGTCTCATCATTATTAGCTCCCGCTGCGGCATCTGTGTTGGAAGCATTGACAATAGCTGTGATGAATGACTGACCAATATCTGCTAGTTTGGCATTCTCAATTTTCGCAATGGGTTGGGTTTGGTTATAGCCCCAGATGATTACAGTGGAAATGCCATCTTTGGTGGTGTATTGCTGGAGATTACCATTAGTGTCATATTGGTCGTAAGTGATATCTGTCGTAGCACTATTGCTATCGGTAGGATTCTGAATATTGAAAGATCTTACGGATAATGGCAATACTAAATTTCCGGTTTGTGAAGTGGGGGTGGCAGGTGGATACACAGTCTCAACCTTTGAGATGGTTTTAGTAGCATTCCCAATTGTTTTGGATGTCACAGTTTCTAATGGTATGCCTACCATGTTTTTGCTGATCATCAACTGATTCCCTTTTTCATGGGCATAACTGTAGTTTGTTTCACTAACAGTTTCGTTTGGAAAAGTTGTCTTTTGTGATGATAATTGATGATGATTAGCTGTTCCGTAAGCATATTGAGTTGACGTTGTGACAGGATTATTATTATTAAAATACTCAACATTTGTTGTAGAAACAAGGGGGGTATGATGTGAATATATAGTATGGGCAGACATCTTAGAAACAATATGCATCTGAGCAATCAAATGATACATTGACATATCAATCGGTGAACCATAGACATCTGCTATATAACTGATGGACCGTACTTTATCTGTTAACCTTGATGGGTTTGTATTATAATTGTAGATGATTTCTTTAATCAATTTCTTATTACTATCATAATATTTTTCATTCAAAGGCCTTCCACGTTCTACTTCTAAATTATTATAGGCAAGCTTGTCAAGAGCATTTTTTACAATACTGATATTAGCTGGCTCAAAGGTATCCACATATCCTACATTTCCTTGTACAAGTTGATAATTATTTGATTTCAAATCCTTATACCCATTGTCATGGTTAGAGAAGGTATGTTCTGTAATACCTCCATTCTCAGATTGTTCATACACTTTAGAATAGGTAACATAATTACCATTGGTATAATTTAATGGAATATATGATGATGAGGATAGCTTCCAAAACTCTAAGTTTCCATTGTTAATGCTAGCCTCATCAAAATAATTTGGCATTCCTCCCAAAACACCAGATGAAGCAGTAGAACCCGTAAGGTAATTATCAACATAAAAGAAAGACTTACTATAGCTGCTTACATTATCATTTATAATCATTTTTTTAACTCTGGCTCCCCCTGCTATTTTATTTCCTGTATTATTTACATCAAATCCATTGATGGTTTTATTCAATAGTTTAGAATAAGTATGAGGTTCATACTCTATGTATGTATATCCTTTTGTTGGGTATATGATTTTCTGTAATAATTCAGCAACACCATATGTAAAATCTGGTTCCCTATATTGGGAATAAGTTAACATTTGGGCTTTTGAATATATTGAATTCTGTGGCACACTGGTTTCAAAGTTTTTATTATTATAGTTTCCCCAATGATCTGTTTTATTAGTATTGAAATTAGGTAATCTCAAAGGATTATACTCAAAAGAGTACTTCTGTTTTGTCTGTTGATTTTTACCAATAGATACATTTAATAATCTTAATCTATAATTAGGCGTATTTTCATAGTTAAATTCCACCTTATTTGTTCTTACATTATTGGCATTGATAACGATGCTATCTAGTTTATACCAATGTTTTCTATTATTATAATCTACTGGATAATGAATCATCTCATAGTTAGTACCCAGCTGTCCCCAAGGCACATATTCAGTATCATAGTCCAGAGCATTAGAATATGATTTATAAAAATTGATTTCATTGTTATCAAATTTTATTTTACTCAAATATTTATAAAAATTTCTGTCAAGTGTCAGCAAATTAAAATCTCCTCGAGTATTACTTTGCGATGCCGACGATGATTGAGATTTATAGGTAGAATAATATGCAGAACTATGCACTAAATAAGTTGCTTTATTATCGAATGAATATTCAAAACTAATATTTTTACCATTTGAATATTCTATTTTGGTTAAGTACCAGCTTTTTACATAAATTGAAGGATTAAAAGCGGTGTCTGTAGGATGTATTCCATTAAACTCTAAAGCATTAGGGTTTTTCCCAAAGGTATACTTTGTCCCTTGTTGATCTGTTAAAACAAATCCATAAATAATTCTCTTGAGCACCCAATCTACCTGATTAGTGTATCCTTCTGTTTCCTGAAAAGTAAAATCATATTTGAGCTCTTCTTTAACATCTATGTCTAAATTTTGATTTGCCTTTATAACCCATTTCCCTTCATGATTTTTAAAAAAACTTCCATTCAATCCGTTTACATTAAAAATAAATTCATCAGGTGCTGGAAAAGCTTCATTATGGGTTGGGAAAAGCGGTCTCATAAAATTAAAATATTCAATGAGTCTTGAGTTGCTATCCCAGTCTGATGTATTAAGTCTTGAATAATGATCATAATATGAAAACACAGTTGGGTCGGTATAACCAGTTACGTAGACCTCATCAACGCCACCGTTAATTAATCTTGTAATAGCACCACCAACCGAAAGGTTCCAACCTAATCCTACCCAAGAAGTTTGGAAATCAGGCTTCACAGAGGATATATTATAATTTAGATTAATATCTGCATCATTTCCGTAATTACTATTTGAAAATAAAGGAATCCTAATATTAGGTTGCCCTGTTGAAAGATTCATAGGAAACATTCCAAAAGAGCCCAATGCAGCGACATTAGGACTAGATGAAAAAAAACTAGGGACAAATCTTGATCCCTCAACAATTTGCGCATTTATGCACAAGAAAATATTCAATATTAACGTAAATAAAATTATTTTTTTCTTCATCTTTATTTCTTAATTATTTTAGCACTCACCGTTTTATTCGTATCTGTTTTTATCGTCACCAGATAAGCACCCTGTACTAAAGCCTGGGTATTGATTTTGGTTACTTTATTCTTTGTTTTCAGGTTCTGAAGCTGTCTGCCGCTCATATCGTACAGCAAAATCTCAGCTTCTTTAAAATCAAAGCCGATTTCTACATATGCATAGTCAGAAACAGGATTCGGATAGATTTTAATATCATATTTAGGAATCAGCTGATCTACTTGTTTGTCGCCCAGTTTTACAATCTTCCAGTTTTCTTTTCCTAACTCTTTGGCACTGGTTCCGGCAAGGATGATGGAGCCGTCTCGGTTTAATTTCAGGTCTGCCAGTCTTTCCTCTTTTTGTCGGGATTCTCCGCTTACGTGTTTTCTCCATTGCTCGTTCCCGTTTCCATCCAGGTAAAGCATCCAGAAGGTTTCGTCATCTTTCTCTATCCTGAGCGTAGACGAAGGGCCTCTTTCAGCTTGGGTGTAACCGCCTAACAGAATCCCTTTTGTAGATTCTCTGTTGATAACGTTCATTCCCATTAAAATGTCGCGGTTTTTGAAATTGTAGGATTTTTGCCATTGTTCGTCGCCTCTTTCATTTAAAGCAATTAACCAAAGGTCTGTACCTTCTTCAATCCCTACAGTTTTGTTTCCTGACCTTTCCGATCTTGATTCTCCACCGATGACAAAACCTGTAGCTGTTAAAGCCAGCGTTCTGATATGGTCATCTCCCTTTCCACCAAAATTCTTTTCCCATTCTACTTTGCCGTTTTTATCGAGCTTTACAATCCAGTAGTCGCCTTCACCAAAGTTGCCACTGGCTTTTGGCATCTGGCTGATGGCTATTGAAGTTGTTGTCTTGTCAGATGGCTCCCTGGTTCCTGTTGTTGATGGCTCATTTCTCACCCCAGTCGCGGCGCTTCGGGAATAGATACCCAATAATGCTCCACCATCTTTCGTAGGAATCATTTTTTCAACCTCATCAAGACCTTTTCCGCCTAGAATTAACTGAGAAAGTTCTTTCCCGTCTTTGTCCAGTCTGGTAATCCAGACATCTTTTGAGCCATAGCCTTTGGATGAGTTTTGAATATTCCCGGCCACAAAAAATCCCAAATCCGTAGTTTGAATAACGGCTCTGGCTTCTTCATCAGAAGAACTTCCCAATGTTTTCTGCCATAATTCATCTCCAAATTCATTGATTCTGATCAGCCAGATGTCTGCTCCTCCTTTGGAATCGTCTTTTTTGTCTAATCCTTTTCCTGAATAGGAAGTTCCTGCCAGCAAAAATCCGCCATCCTGAGTTGTCACAGTAGCCGATAAATAATCGTGATTGGTTCCTGAGAAATATTTTTCCCATTTTTCGTTCCCTTGCTGATCAAGTTTTATCAAATGGAAGTCATATCCGTTATTATGCAGCTGGCTGCTAGCGGCTGGCGACTGGCCTTTCGACTGAATAGAGCTGCCTGTAATAAGGTATTGTTGGTCGATTGTTGTGGTCACCTGACTCAGAAAATCCTGAGTAGAGGATTTAATGTCTTTCTGCCATATTACTTCCTGGCCAGACAACCCTAAGGCTGCACATACTGTACAGGCGCCGAGATAAAGTTTCTTCATTCCCGTGTTGTTTTTTAACTATTTATTTTTTCGCGAATTTAACATTTTTTAACGCTATTACAATCTCATATTACAGTGAATTAACATGAGTTTTATCACAGCCTCAACAGCCTGTAATAGGGTTAAATCGTTTGATTGTAAATATATTCATGTGGTACGACAGAAGTTGTCGTATTTTTATCTGATGTGCTTTATACGATCAAAGCAACAGTGATATGGTGATTGATTTCAATTTTTGAAGTAAAAAAATCAAATAAGGTTGTTTTATCCTTTTAATAAGGATAATTGTCCTGTTATTTCTAAAATAAGTTTTAAATTTGAAAGAACTTGACTTTAAACCTGGCAGATCATGAAATATTTAAAAATAAACATTGAAGAAAACGCAGATATTGAAATGGTAAAAAATGTAATCCTTCAATTGAAAGGCGTTGCTTCAGCAGAAATCATTGATGAAGAGAATCCGGAAAGTGAGCTTAAAAAAGCTTTTGCTAAAACAAAAGAACAGCTTAAAACAGGAGACTACGAAACTCTGGTCAATGATATTTTTGATATTCTGACAAAAAATAATTCTAAAAAATAATAAAGTAAAGAGATGAGAAAGGCTATTTTATCAATTGCAATACTGGGAATCTTATTTTCTGCCAATGTAGCAGCACAAACTGATACTTCGGGAAGAGAAAAAGTATACAGAGCAACTCACACCAAAGTAACAGAGCTTAAGCATACCAAATTAAAAGTCAATTTTGATTATCAGAAAGAACAGCTGAACGGGGAGGAATGGCTGACTGCTTCTCCTTATTTCTATCCCTCAAATGAACTGATTCTTGATGCAAAGGCAATGTTGATCCATGAAGTAGCACTTGATAACAATGGCAAAAAATCTCCTTTAAAATACGATTATAAAGATGATATCCTGAAGATCAACCTGGATAAGACCTATCAGAAAAATCAGGATTACACTGTTTACATCAAATATACTTCCCGACCGAACGAAGTAAAACAACAGGGAAGTATGGCAATTAATGATGCAAAAGGACTGTACTTTATCAATGCACAAGGAACTGTTCCTGATATGCCTACTCAAATCTGGACACAAGGTGAAACCGAATCTTCTTCCGCATGGTTTCCTACGATAGATAAACCCAACCAAAAAACCACTCAGGAGATCTATATGACGGTTCCTGATAAATATGTAACCCTTTCGAATGGAGTTTTAAAAGATTCCCAGAAAGAATCCGGTGGCCTCAGAACGGATCATTGGGTAATGGATAAGAGACATTCTACCTATCTTTTCTTTATGGGAGTAGGGGAATACGCTATTGTAAAGGATAAATGGAAGAATATTCCGGTTGATTATTATATTGAAAAGGAATATGAACCTTACGCAAAACAGATCTATGGCAATACTCCGGAAATGATTGATTTCTTTTCTAAAAAAATGAATTACGATTACCCCTGGGCCAAATATTCTCAGATTTCCGGAAGAGATTACGTAAGCGGAGCCATGGAAAATACAACAGCCACGCTGCACGGTAGTGATATTCTTCAAAAACCCGGACAACTTATCGATGAAAATAAATGGGAAGATACCATAGCTCACGAATTATTCCATCATTGGTTCGGAGATCTGGTTACGGCAGAAAGCTGGAGCAACCTTACCGTCAATGAATCTTTTGCCAATTATTCAGAATATCTTTGGAACGAATATAAGTATGGAAAAGACCAGGCGGACTATCACCTGATGAGTGATGTAAATTTATATCTCCACAATCCGACAGATTTTAAGAAAAATCTTGTAAGATTTAACTACGATTCCCGTGAAGATGTATTTGATCTGGTGACCTACCAAAAAGGTGGCGGAATCCTGAATATGTTAAGAAATTATTTAGGGGATGATGCATTCTTCGCCGGAATGAATGATTATCTTAAAACCAATGAGTATCAAAATGCAGAAGCTCATCAGCTGAGACTTTCCTTTGAAAAAGTTTCGGGAAAAGATCTGAACTGGTTCTTCAATCAATGGTATTTTGGAAGCGGAAATCCAAAAATTAACTATTCATCCACCTTTGAGCCTGTAAAAAAGCAGGTGACCGTAACGATTAACCAAACTCAGGATCAATTATTTCAGTTCCCACTGGCTATTGATGTATATGATAACGGAAAGCCTAAGAGATACAATGTTTGGGTAAATGCAGAGGCAAAAAATACATTTAGTTTTGACGTTTCTAAAACTCCGGATCTGATAAACATTAATGCAGACGGAGTTCTGTTGGCAGATATTACCGATATCAAAACACCGGAACAAAATCTGTTACAGTTTACCAATTCCAAAGAGTTTAAGAGCAGGTATACTGCTTTGGAAGGAATAAAAGATCAGACAGGAAAGAGCCCGGCAGTTGCAAAATTATTAGCAGCTGGGTTGAAAGACCCGTTCTTCAGAGTAAGAATTAAAGCATTACAGTTAATAGATCTTACCAACCCTGAACAAATGAAAGCACTGGCAGCTGATGTTGAAAAAATAGCTTCCAATGATCCGAAGACATTAACACAGGCTGCTGCTATTGCCGCTTTGGCGAAAACAAAGGATAAAAAATATCTTCCGATTTTTGAAAAAGGTATGAATGCTGTTTCCAATGCAGTTAAAAGAAGTTCTCTGGCTGCTCTTCTCACTATTGAGCCTTCAAGAGCTGATGCTTTAGCTGATAAAATTGATCTGGAAGGAGCTTCAGAAGAATTACAGGCTCAATTGTTACCCATTATTGTTAAAAATAAAGTGGTTTCTCAAATGTCAAATATAACACCTATTGCTGCATTTTATCCATTTGTGAAATTTCAGAATCCTGAACTGGGAAAAACAGCAGAAGAAGGCTATAATTGGATTATGAGCTCAGATAATTTGAAAGCAACAGAAAGTGTTACCAAAATATTAGGGTATGCGAAAAATCAGATGACGGATAATCCTCAGGCAAAAATGATGGTGGTTCAAATGCTCAAAGATGGTTTAAATAAAAAAATGGAACTGCTTAAACAAAACCCAAAAAATGCAGCGAGTATTAATAAGCAAATTGATGTTTTGAATAAGGCAATCGAAAATTTTAAATAAAATCGCCTATAGCATTTTAAATATGATACGAAAACAGCATTACTATGTGATGCTGTTTTTTTATGGTTAAAAAAGTGATTTTTCCACAAGGAACTAAAAAATGATGATATTAAAAGGTTATTCAGGCTACATTTTATAAATTCGTATAAAAATTTAAATAGAATGAGTTTTGGAATTGAAGCAGCGGACTATTATGTGCCGGGTTTATATTTGGAGATCAAAGATTTAGCAGAAAAAAGAGGAATTGAACCCGCAAAATTAGAAAAAGGACTGGGTTTGCATAAAATGGGACTGCCGGATGTTCATGAAGATGCAGCAACCTTTGCAGCAGAAGCTCTTCTGAAGCTTATTAAAAATTATACAATCAATCCTAAAGATATTGCCAGGGTTTATCTGGGAACAGAAAGTGCTCTGGATGCTGCAAAACCTACAGCTTCCTATGCCGTACAAATGGTAGAAAAAGTATTGGAGAGTGAGTTTGGGGAAAGAAGCTTTAAAAACTGTGATATCGTTGACATGACTTTTGCCTGTGTAGGCGGTGTAGATGCTTTGCACAATGCTCTTGACTATGTACGGGTAAATTCTGATAAAAAAGCGGTAGTGATTGCCAGTGACTATGCAAAATATGAACTGGACTCTTCTGGTGAGTATACACAGGGAGGAGGAGCGGTAGCCTTACTGGTTTCTGCAAAACCTGATCTTTTGGAAATTGAAAATAACTGGGGAGTCGCTTCAGAAAGTGTCTTCGACTTTTTTAAACCGAGAAGGCAATATAATAAGGCAGATTTATTAACTGCACCAGAAAACTATCCGGATCAGATTGAGGTATTCACTGATGAGCCTGTTTTTGACGGGCAGTATTCTAATCAGTGTTATCAGGACAGAATCAGGGAAGCTTATCATCATTATAAAGACATCACGGGCGAGGATAAGCCTTATGAAAACTGGAAGTATATTATTTTCCACCTTCCTTATGCATTTCACGGTAAAAGAGTTTTTACAGAGATTTACAGCCTCGAAAACGATCTTTCATATGAAACTGTTGAAGAACAAAAAGCAGTGGCAAAGTCCGAAAACTACCTTCAATTAATCAATGATAAAATAGAGAAAACACAGCGTGCATCTTCTGAAATAGGAAATATGTATACTGCTTCTATTTTTATGGCCTTCTTATCCGCTCTGCAGACTTCTTTCAATGAAAATGAAGATGTATCCGGGAAGGAAATAGGTTTTGTGGGATATGGAAGCGGATCAAAATCAAAGGTTTTTGCCGGTAAAGTTTCCGATCAATGGAAAAAAGTAGTTGAAAAATGGAACTTGTTTGAAAATTTGGGTAACAGAATCTCTATTGACTTTGAAACATATGAAAAGCTTCACAGAAAACAATTGAAACAGTCTGTAAATCCTCAGTATAAGGGATTTGGATTGGTTTCTATAGAATCTGAAAATCCTGTTTTAAACGGAGCACGATATTACAATTATCAATCTTGAAATACTATCTAAAAAAATAAGAATAAAGCATCCAAAAGTAGGATGCTTTATTTTTTTGTTCTTTTTGCGGGTTTAAATATGCTTATTTTATATTAATCTTTGGATTTTGTTGAAAATATATAATAAGTAAAATTGAATATTTTTTGTTAAAAATTAATTTATTATTGATTTTTTTTATTGATTTTCTTAAAAATAAGTAAGGTTGTGATTTTTTTAATAATTGTTAAAATTAAGTCAATATATAATAAGATTGTTATTTTTTACTTTTTTTAAATATTTCACTATTTGGTTCTTTTAAAACTTATTTTTTTAACGAAATAATTTCACATTAAACACTTGTTTACCAGTATTTTAAAAGTTGAGTCTGTTAATTTTTATTAACATATTTGTCTCCTTATATATTAAAAACTGTTAAATATGAATGTGAAATTATGTGTAATTAGTGTCGGAGCACTGTTTTTTATGGGGCAGGCTGTTTCGGCACAGAAAGTAAAGAAGGATACGGCCACTTCAGTCAAGGAAATAGAAGGGGTTGTAGTGACGGCTCTAGGTATCAAAAGAGCAGAAAAATCACTTGGTTATGCTGCTTCAAAGATAAATAGTGATGAATTAACACAAGTAGCTAATCAGAATGTTGTGAATTCTCTTAGTGGTAAAGTTGCTGGATTACAAGTGATTGCTTCTGGTGGGGCTCCGGGACAAGCTAGTCGATTAGTAATAAGAGGGGGTAATAAATCTCTTACCAATTCTAATGAACCTTTATATGTTATTGATGGTATACCAATTAGTAATGCAAATGATGGTAATTCTAATACTGTGAGTGGCATGGCATCTCCCAATCGTGTTGCTGATATTAATCCTGAAGATATTGAGAATGTAACAGTATTAAAAGGCGCTGCTGGTGCTGTATTGTATGGAAATCGTGGTTCTAACGGGGTTGTTGTTATTACAACAAAATCTGGTAAAGTAAGAGGTAATAAACCACTCATTACTTTTACAACGAGATATGGTATAGATAATGCTTTAAAATTACCTGATTATCAGACGGAATATGCGCAAGGTAACAATGGAAATTACGCTGAAGGTACTTCTCTTTCTTTTGGGCCAAGAATAAGCGGTCAAGTAGTGACAAGTCCTGCCGCAGGTGCGGCGAACGGCCTCCCTCCACAGTCTATATCACTAAAAGTGTTTGATCCAAGAAAAGTTTTTTTTGAGACCGGGATTACAAAAGAGAATAATATCTCATTAGCCCAAACTATTAATAATAACTCAAATATATTTTTTTCTGCGGGACATAATAGTCAAACTTCCATTGTTCCAAATCAAGAATTTGAAAAGGTAAACTTCAGGTTCAATGGTAACTTTAAACTTACTGATCGATTTAGTGCGGGAGTCAATACCTCTTATAACAGATCTTGGGGAAATGTTCCTTTTGCAGGGCAGGACGGGAATAATCCAATTTTTTCGATTTTTCATACACCCGTAAGTTGGGATCTTACTGGGTATGGCTATCAAAGGCCAGATAACGGGAAACAGATTAATTTTAGAGGAGGTGCTTTCGATAATCCATTATGGTCAGTGAATAAAAATTCAGCAAAGACTACGAGTAATCGTTTTATTATGGGTGTTAATTTAGGCTATGATGTCGCTGATTGGTTAAAATTAACTTACCGTGTTGGAAATGATTATTTTACAGATAATAGGGTCTTGTTTAGAGATATTAATACGGGAGGTAACCCAAATGGTAGGCTGGTATATGATGATATCACGAGAGAAGAGCTGACCTCTACCTTTATGGCAAACATTAATAAGAATATTACTAAGGATTTAAATCTAACCTTTAATTTAGGACAGGATTATAACATAAGAAAATATAGAAATAGTACAATAACAGGAACAGCTTTGGTGCTTCCTGAAGTTATAAATACGAATAATATAAAAGTTTTTGATCCAGGATACTATTATAATAGCAGAAGAACACTATTCGGTCTTTTTGCAGATGCAACACTTAGCTATAAAAATTATTTATACTTAAATCTTGTTGGACGGCAGGAGTGGAGTTCAACACTTCCGGAAAATAATAGAAGTTACTTTTACCCAGGAGGAAGCCTATCATTTATATTCACCGATGCCTTTGAAATGAATAAAAATATAATGAATTATGGTAAGGTGCGATTTGGAATTTCCCGTACCGCCAGAGATGCAAGTCCATATTCTATTTATAACACTTACAGTAAAGGTATTTTCGCTGATGGATTTACAGCAGGAGTTACATTCCCATTTATGGATTTACCTGGATACACTGTGGCAAACACTTTAAACAATCCTAACCTTAAGCCTGAATTTACAACAGAATATGAAGTTGGTACAGATCTTCGATTTTTAAAAGACAGGATAGGTCTCGAATTTACGTATTTTAAAAATGTAAATACAAATGGTATTATTCCATTAGATATATCCCCGGCTTCTGGAGCTAGTGCTACTATAATTAACAGTGGAAAAACTTCTTCTAATGGTATAGAATTCATATTTAGAGCTACGCCTATAAAAACATCTGTCTTTTCCTGGGATGTGAGTTTTAATTTTAGCAGAATCCGATCATTGGTTGAAGAAATATATCCTGGTGTTGATAAAATTTATTTAGGAGGATTTAGTGGTAATCCAGCTATTTATGCAGTGAAGGGTGAAAGATATGGCTCCATTATCGGCACAGCATATGCGCGAAACGATCAGGGACAAATTTTAACGGATACTAATGGATATCCGATGTGGAAAAGTGGTGAAAACTTGGGATATGTTGAGCCTGATTTTACTGGAGGTGTTAGCACAGCATTTAAATATAAAGGAGTTTACCTAACTGCGTTACTGGATATGAGGTTTGGAGGATATATTTATAACGGAACAGAACAGCTTTTAGATAATTATGGTGTATCTAGAAAAACATTAAATCGTGAAGAAGATTATATATTTCCAGGAATAAATAGTACAACAGGAGAGGCTAATAACATATCATTAAAAAGGAATTCAACATGGTATGGAAATGCTTATCCCAATGAAGAATATGTATACAAAAACAATTGGGTGAAACTAAGAGAAGTTACAATAGGATATAGCTTTAAGCTTCCTGGGATTGATTATATTAAAAATGTAGATATTGGACTATATGGAAGAAATTTATTTCTATGGACAAAAGTTCCACATATAGATCCTGAGTCAAGTTCTTTTGGTACAGGTAATGCTCAGGGAGTTTCACGTATGGCATTTCCCACTACTCGTAGTTTTGGTTTTAGTTTAAAAGTTCAATTCTAATTTAATTAAAAATGAAAATAAAAAATAGTTCATTTGGGTATATGATCCTTACAATAGGGTTTTCATTACTCACAATTATACAGTCTTGTAGTCAAGAACTAGATATTAATAAAGATCCCAATAACCCTACAAATGTTCCAATTAATACTATATTGGCAGCTGCCGAAGTGCATTTGGGATATACTATGGGAGGGGAGGCAACAAGAATGCCAGCAAGTATTGTACAATATTATTCTGGGCATAGAGGGCAACCTCTTGATTATGGAAGGTATAATATAACTTCTTCTTCCACAGATGGATTATGGCAAAACTTGTATGATATTCTTATGGATTTAAGAGAGATACAAAATAAAGGAGGTGCGTCTGGTGATAAAATGTATGTAGGGGTATCTCAAATTTTGCAAGCTTATACTTTCAGTGTAACGACGGACATTTTTGGAGATATTCCATTTTCACAAGCGCTCAAAGGTTCAGCTAATATTACTCCAGCTTATGATAAACAAGAAGTTGTTTATCCAGCTCTTATTAAGATGATTGATGATGGAATTGCAAACATTAATACAAAAGAAGGAATGAAGATAGGATCTGATGACGTAATTTATGGTGGAAATACTGAAAATTGGATTAAGTTTGGTAACTCTCTGAAATTAAGATTACTTAATCATTTGAGTAAAAAAAATCCAAATGGAGCAACCGTGTTTTTGGAAACTAATCCATCCCTAATAGAAGTATTTGGAACTAATGCAAAAGTGAAATTTGGTACTTCTGCGTCCAACGCTAATCCTATTTATCAATTTGATGTACTTTCTGGTCGAAAAGATAATGCAATAGCTTCAACAATAGTTGATAAATTAAAATCATTGAATGATCCAAGAATTGATGTTTATTTTAAAAAAGTAATGAATAATGGATCAGGATTTCAGGGGCAATATAGAGGTAATATTCCAGGAGGTGACACAGATGATTCAGGTGAAAATTTATTTTCTCGTGTTGGATCTGCTTACGCTTCTACTGATTCTCCTGTAGTTTTAATGAGTGCAGCAGAAGTAAACTTTATTAAATCTGAAATATATTTTAGATCTGGTAATATGTCGCAAGCTAAGTTAGCTTATGATGCTGCCGTAACACAAGACTTTCTATCACTTGGACTTGATGCAAAACTTTCAACTTATTTAACAGGAACAAATGTTGTATATAATAATTCTTTAGAAAGAATTATGGAACAGAAATGGATTACTATGTTTCAAGGTGCGTATGAATCTTGGACTGATTGGAGAAGAACTGGTTTTCCTGTATTAGTCGCCCCATCATTTAACAGAACATCAGGAGTAATTCCTCGGAGATTATCATACCCTCAGATAGAAGTAAATGTAAATGGAACATCTTTAGCTAATGGACCTGGGATACCTGTACCATTTGAATCTCTGAAAATTAAAATGTGGTGGGATCAATAGATTAAATTATTTTTACATATTCTACTATCAACAAATCAAAATAATTATAATAGATAATGAGACAGGATATTAAATAATTAACAAATTTTTAATTCCCAACCCAAAGCCGACCACCTTACAAGGCGGTCGGCTTGCTGTTTTCTCCTCTTTTTTTACTCATATATTTAAAATATCATCGTTTTTTTTCTCTGTTTTTTCAAAATTGATGAAAGATTTAATTTAATATTTTTCACTATTTAATCTATTTATAGTTTATATTTTTTACTGTTTTCAATGAATTGAAGGACTTTAATTTTAATTTCATTTTTTCTTAAAATTCCGTTAATGTTCAAATTGATTTATTTTTTGTTAATATTTTAAATATAATTGAAACGATTTTGTATTGATTTTGTGAATTAAGTGAGGATGTATCCTCTCTGACAGGCAGTTTTAGACACTTAACGAATTGATGTTGTTAATTTTTATTAACATATTTGTCGCCTTGAATATATTAAAATGTGTTAATATGAATGTGAAGTTGCATGTGTTAAGTGCTGGAGCTTTGTTCTTTTTAGGGCAAGCTGCCTATGCGCAAAAAACTAAGAATGATTCTATTCTGAAGGAGAATAAGATCGATGAAGTAGTTGTTACGGGATATCAGAAGAAAAAAGCTGATGAAATTACCCAGGCTCAGTCTGTTGTAAGTGGAGATGCCATCAGAAGAAATTCTCCTACAACATCTATCGGAAACTCTTTACAGGGTAGAGCTTCAGGGGTATATGTACAAAGTGCTACCGGACAACCAGGATCCGCTGCTACAATTATGGTAAGAGGAGTTGCTGGTGTTGGAGGTTCTTCTGAGCCTACTTATGTAGTAAATGGTATGTATATGACTGCCAGACAGTTTAGTGCAATCAACCCTGCCGATGTAGAGTCTATCTCAGTTCTTAAAGATGCTGCGGCTACGGCTCAGTATGGTGCAAGAGGAGCAAATGGGGTAGTTGTAGTAACAACTAAAGCAGGAAAAGCAGGAAAAACTCACTATTCATTTGAAAGTAAGTTTGGCTTCAGTGAAAAACTGAAAGACAATAACTTCACAATGATGAATTCCAGAGAGTTAATGAACTTTCAAAATGAGTTAGGATACCTAAACGTTGCTCCAAGAACTCAAGCAGAAATAGATGCTCTTGCTGTGTATGATCACAATTGGCAAAAAAGCTTATTGAGACCGTCAAGCATTCAATCTTATTTGTTCAGCGCACAGGGAGGATCCAGAGAAAGTACATTCTACTACTCATTAGGATATGATGCTGATAATGGGATCTTAAGAGATATAGACGGGCTTAAAAGATATACAGGTAACTTCGGATTTACAAATAAACTAAGCGAGAAGCTAAATGTTGGAATCAACCTTGGGGTTCAGTATCAGGTTACACAGAATATCAGAGACAGAAACAATACACAGAACCCATTCGCAGCAATGTATAAATATGCTCCTTATGAGCCGATTTATAATCCGGACGGAAGCTACAACCAAAAAATGAGAGCCGGGTCAAACACTGTGGAGCAAATCCGTAACAACAGAGTAGAAGATCAGAGGTTAAGAATTCCTGTTACTTTATTTGCAGAATATAAAGTACTAGACGGGTTGAAATTTAAATCAAATTTCAATGGATTGTACGACTGGTTCATGTCTACTTCATGGATGAAAAAAGGATCTAACCTGGATTTAACAACCAACAAGGTTCCTACAGGTTCATTAGCTAAAAACTCATTCTATGGCTTTAACTATACATGGAATAACTCATTAAACTATAAGAAATCTTTCGGAAAACACAATTTTGATTTCTTAGGATTTATCGAATACAACGATAACTTCACCGAAACATTGAATGCAAGTGCTTATGGATTAAAATCTACTACACTAAGTGTTCCATCTATCACAACTCCTTCTGACAGAAATACCTTTACCGGAACTAAAGTAAGAAATACCCTTTTCAGTTTAGCAGGTATGGTAAACTATGATTATGAAGGAAAATATTTGTTAACCGGATCATTAAGAAGAGATGCTTCTTCAAGATTTGGAGCTAACAATAAAAGTGGAATTTTCTGGTCAACAAGTGCAGCTTGGAACATCGCGAAAGAAGATTTCATGAAAGGTGGATTCATCAATGATTTGAAACTTAGAGCTTCTTACGGTACAACAGGAAATGACGGTTCATTATCTGACTATTACAACGTAGCTAATGTTGGTTTCGATCTATACGGAAATAACGCAGCTTTATTTCCTGGAACTTATAACAGTACAGAAAAAGTTTACATCATTGGTAACCCAAATCTGAAATGGGAAGCAAATGCTGTAACAAATGCTGGGGTTGACTTCTCAATGTGGAACAGAAGAATCCGTGGGTCGGTAGAAGTATACCAGAACAAGAGAAAAGACTTTGTACAGTTAGTACCTTTAGATAAGCAGGAAGGTGCATACTACCAGTATATCAATGCTGGAGATATGTCGCAAAAAGGTCTTGAAGCTGAATTAAGCGTAGATGTAATCAGAAAGAAAGATTTCCAATGGACTGTACGTGCTAACATCTCTTTCCAAAAATCAACGCTTGATAAATTGTCAGACGGACAAACTGAGAGAAACTTAGGAGATACTTATCTTAAGGTAGGAGCTGCTCCATATGTATTCTATAATGTAAGATTCGCAGGGGTAAATCCGGCAAACGGAAATGCGATGTATTATGATAAAGCTGGAAACATTACTGAAACTTACAGTGCTTCCAATGCAGTTCCAATTACCGATAAAACTCCTTTCCCAAAAAGCTTTGGAGGTTTCGGAACAACACTTCAATATAAAGGATTTGACTTTAGCGCAGATTTCACATACAAGTTAGGTGGATACACATATAACAATATGTACGCTGCTGCTGTTGACCAAAGTCTTGCTAAAGGAGGTAGAAACATGGCGCAGGCTGCTGCTAATATGTGGAGAAATCCAGGCGATACAGGGGTATTCCAAAGAGTAGATACTAACGGTATGCGTGATTCTGATCAGTGGATTGAAAAATCAGACTACTTAAGATTAAGATCCCTTACTTTAGGATATACATTTGATAAAAAAGTTCTTGGAGAAGACTCTCCGGTAAATAAACTAAGAATGTATGTACAAGGACAGAACTTGTTTACAGTTACCAGTTTCCACGGAGAACCAGAGGTTTCTGTAGGATCTGCAGAATCTAGTGCATTATTCGTTCCTGGATCATTTAACCTTTATACTTATCCTGCTGTAAGAACGATCATGGTGGGAATGCAATTAGAATTTTAATATTGAATAGCTTTATGAAAAAGAATATAATAAAAATAAGTTTAGCTGCGTTGACCGTTTTTGTATCGTTAACGTCTTGTGAAAGAAATTTGGATCAGATCTCATCTGTGAATGAAGCAGAGGAGCAGGCAATGACCAGACCTGAATCATTCAGACAAGCTTTAGACGGAGCATATACAGCATTTAAATCAACAGGATATTATACAAGTGATACAGGTAATCAGCTTATTATGGGGGACCTTACTACTGATAACCTAATTATTACTGATTCAGGAAGAAACTCTAACGCTGCTGCTTCCAACTTTGAATTTTCATCAGATAATTCACAAACAACAGGTTTGTTTAGCGCTGCATATGCTGTAATCAGCAGAGTGAACTTCGTTCTTTCTTATTTGGATAACGGTGTAGTAACTGGTACAGCGAAGGATAATGTAGAAGCTGAAGCTAGAGCCATCAGAGCAGCAGCTCACTTTGATGTTTTAAGAGCATACTCTGTAATTCCAACACAAAATTCTTCAGCAAAGAACCAATATGGAATTTATTATTCTGAGTCTTATAATCCACTGAATAATAATTCAGCTAGAAATCTTACCGTAGCACAAGCATACGATAAAGTAATTGCTGACCTTTTAATTGCTGCTGATAAAATTACACAGAACGATGCTGATAAAGGAAGATTCAGCAAAGCTGCTGTGTACGGATTATTATCAAGGGTATACCTTTATAAAGGAGATTATGCTAATACTGCAAAATATGGTAAACTAGCATTAGGTCTTTCACCAAGTATTACAACATTGAATAATTTTAACAGCATCTGGAAAGAAAACGAAGGATTGACTAAAATTACTGATGGAGTTTTATTCCAGATTTCAAATGCAGCACCTGAGCGTAATACAGTAGGGGTTGCTTACAATCAGTTAATTGACGGACAGTACAGATCAGAATTTGTTGCAGATTTCGATTTCTTCAATTCTTATGCTGCTAATGACGTAAGAAAAACTACGTATTTCACACCAGCTTTATACAACAAAAAAGCATACAACCACATTACTAAATATGCAGGTAACGGTGGACCGGTAAACCTTGTTCCTGTCAAATATTTAAGAACTGCTGAAGTATTGTTGAACGTAGCTGAAGCATCTTACAGATCAGGTGATATGGGAACCGCTCTTACTTTGTTAAACCAACTGAGAAAAGAGAGATATACTTCATTTACACCTGGATCAGAGGCAGGGTCAGCTCTATTGGATGCCATTCTTAAAGAAAGAAGACTAGAGCTTGCTTTTGAAAATGACAGATGGTACACATTGAAGAGATTAGGTCTTTCTATTCAAAGATCAGGTAAAGGAGATCTAGCTGATGGTACCGGGTCAAAAGCAATTAAGCAGACTCTTGCAGCAAACAGCGATTTATGGCAATGGCCAATTCCTGTAACTGCAGTTCAGGCTAATCCGAACATTAAGCAAAATGACGGTTATTAATAATCAATATTTTTAATATATAAGAGCTCCATAAATATGGGGCTCTTTTTTATTTCAATCAGATTCAGATCAAAGATTAATTGGAGTATTAAATACCTTAATTTAGCTCTATTAAATTCTTTACAGCTATTTATTCTCGAACAATTATTCCGTTCTGATAGTTTTTAGGGGTAATACCTTCCAGTTGTTTAAACACTCTTGTAAAATAGTTGGTATCAGAAAATCCTGTCTGATAGGCTGTTTCTTTAATGCTGTTTTGTCCTGCTAACAGCTCTTTTGCCCGGTTGATTCTTTCCTGAAGAATAAAATCATTCGGGGAAGTTCCGAGTTCATCCTTGAACATTTTAAAGAAATTCGATTTGCTTACATACGCCAGCTTGGCAATACTTTCAATAGAGAGTTTCTGATGCAGGTTTCTTTTTATATAATCCACCACGAATCCTATTCTCGATTTATTTTTTACAATATTCTTTTCTACCATACCTCTTGCCTGCGTTTGCATAAGCCTGATCAGAAGCTCTTTTAATGCAAAGTCAGCCATGATGTCTTTTTGAGAATTATCGTCCATGGCAATTCTCATGATATTGTTGGTAGCAGAAGCCAGGGCCTTATTATTAAAAAGAAAATATTCATCCAGCTGAATATTCCATTGTGACTCTTCATCTACTTTAGGAAGATGGTAGTTCAAATAATTGAGGGAATCCTCTATAAACTCAGGATTCAGGCTTAATGAAATACATTGGGTAGGTGTTTCATCAGATTCCGGAAAATCAATAACCATAGTTTCTCCCGGAGCTACGAGAATACTTTCACCTGGAAAATAATCAAAATAATTCGTTTTATTATCCAGCTTCATGTGTTTCTTCCCCCTTAGCATAGCTGTGAATGCAATATTCTCAAAATGAAGCTTTACATCAAAAGCTGCCTTGTGAGTTTCATAAATACTAAACTCACAATTGTTCAGATTGAATTTCGTCTGGTTTTCAACAAGACTCAATAGTTGGTTCTCCTGGCGTAATTCGGGAGTATTTAATAAAATCTTACTATTGTTATTCATTTCTAAATATTTTTATCAAGGCACTTACTCAAATATAGAAAATTTGATACAACGTTGCTGTTAATAAAATGATAAAATTAATGTTCAGTATTATTTTACACTTTTTTTATACGATTGTGCTATAACTTTTTAACCCGGAACTGTAATTTGGCATGACATAAAAATTAAAATATATTAATATGAGTACTCTTACAGAACCTAGATCTACAACTCTCTTACAGCGTCCGGAGTTCAAAAGCAGATATGATAATTATATTAACGGAAAATTTACACCTCCCGTTAAAGGACAATATTTTGACGTAGTTTCTCCTGTTGACGGAAAGGCTTTTACCCAGGTGGCACATTCATCTAAAGAAGACCTGGAACTGGCAGTAGATGCAGCTGATAAAGCATTTCAAACCTGGAAAAATACCTCATCCACAGAAAGAAGCATTATTCTTAATAAAATTGCCGACCGTATTGAGCAAAACCTCGAATACCTTGCTACTGTAGAAACAATCGATAACGGAAAAGCGGTGAGGGAAACATTAGCGGCAGATATGCCTTTGGCAATAGATCACTTCAGGTATTTTGCTTCTGTGATCCGTGCAGAAGAAGGATCTCATAACGAACTGGACAAAGATACCGTGTCCCTTATTGTTCATGAGCCGCTTGGAGTTATTGCGCAAATTATTCCGTGGAATTTCCCTATCCTTATGGCAGTCTGGAAATTGGCTCCCGCACTGGCTGCAGGAAACTGCGTAGTCTTGAAACCCGCAGAAAGTACACCCGTTTCCATTATGGTTTTAATGGAATTAATTGGAGATCTCCTGCCTGCAGGGGTAGTGAATATCGTTAATGGTTTCGGAGCCGAACTGGGAAGAGCTTTAGTAACCAATCCAAAAGTATCAAAAGCAGCCTTTACTGGTTCCACAGCTACTGGACGTCTGGTAATGCAGTATGCTACAGAAAATATTATTCCGGTGACCCTGGAATTGGGAGGAAAATCACCAAACGTTTTCTTCAATTCCGTCATGGATGCAGATGATGAGTTTTTAGATAAAGCGATTGAAGGAGCGGTGTTATTCGCTCTCAATCAGGGAGAGATCTGTACCTGTCCTTCAAGATTATTAGTTCAGGAAGGCATTGCAGATGCATTTATCGAAAAAGTAATTGAAAGGGTGAAAGCCATTAAAGTGGGAAATCCTTTAGATAAAACCGTTATGATGGGAGCTCAGGCTTCACAAATTCAAAAAGACAAAATACTTTCTTACATCCAGCTTGGAAAAGACGAAGGAGCAGAAGTGCTGGTAGGAGGGCACGTCAATAATCTGGGGGAGGATCTTGAAGATGGTTTCTACATTCAACCAACTATTTTCAAAGGAAATAACAGAATGAGAATTTTCCAGGAAGAGATTTTTGGTCCCGTACTGGCATTTACCACTTTTAAAGACGAAGAAGAAGCTATAAAAATTGCCAACGATACTATTTATGGCCTTGGGGCAGGAGTGTGGACAAGAGATGCTCACCAGTTGTACAACATTCCGCGTCAGATTCAGGCAGGAAGAGTATGGGTAAACCAATATCACTCTTATCCTGCAGGAGCGCCTTTCGGTGGATATAAACAATCGGGAATAGGAAGAGAAAATCATAAGATGATGCTCGACCATTACCGTCAGACCAAAAACATGCTCATTTCGTATAACAAAAACAAGTTAGGTTTCTTTTAATATTAAGTAGGGCGTGCCCGATTGCCTTGGCTCTCCCAGGGCAGCGGTCGGGCTATTCAGGGCTTCACTTCGTTTCGGTACTCCATTACATTACGTACCGGCTCGTTCCTCGCCGCCCTTACTATCCCTCACGCAGACAATAGTCGTGTTGTAATAAACAATGGCTGGGTAAAACCATTCTTCCAACCATTACGCCGATAAAAGCTGATAACAATAAAAACTCAAATTGAAGGCAAAATCGTTCTCGATGTTGCGGCTCAAATTAATTTGATAATGTGGTCGGATCCCGGTTGATGACCGGGATCTTTTTATCTTAAAATAAATCTTATTATAAACAGTTAAATTCATCCATATGGAAACGAAAATATCAAGACTTTATGCCACAGAAAAAGCACTTGAAGTCATCCGCATTCTTGAAGAACAGTATGGTGCCCTGATGTTTTATCAGGCCGGAGGCTGTTGTGAAGGAACACAGCCACAATGTTTTGAAAAAGGAGGATTCTTCCCAAGAATGAATGATGCGATGATCGGAACCATCAACGGATATGAATTCTGGATAGACAGGGATTTATTTGAATATTGGAAATATTCACACTTTACACTGGATGTGACAGATGGATTCGGCCCCGGTGGATTTTCTCTGGAAACCCCTTTAGGCAAAACTTTTAAAGTCCATTATAGACTTTTCACTCCCGAAGAATATGAAAACCTTGAACCCGTACAACGCAGTGAATGACATTTCCTCTATTGCGGTATTCAGACCTTGACAAACCGGTTGACAAACATGGCCGCGACAATATCTCCTACAGAATTCAGAACTGTGGCCAGAGGATCCACAAGCGTTCCTATGATCATTACCGCCGGAACTGCTTCCTGTGGCAGCTTATATACCGAAATCATCAGCATTTCACCAATATAACCACCATTAGGGATTCCTCCTGCCACAATACTTACGAAAACAGTAATTCCTAAGGCCAGAAGTAGATTGGCTGGATCAAAGAAATCTTTCCCTATAATAAGAAAAGCAACATAAATCTTGATAATGGAAGACATCGATGATCCGTTTTTATGTAAAGTTGTTCCAATGGGAATAACCAGATTAGCAATTGGATTCGGAATTCCGATTTTAGAAGCCGCCTGAAGATTGGCCGGCATAGTAGCAAAACTACTGCAGGTACTTATTGCGGTAAGAGTAGGGTAGATGGCATTTCTCCAAAAACTTTTCACTCCCGTTTGCCCACTGGCCATAAAAGCATAAATGGAAAAGAATACAAGAAAATATACAATGCCTGCAATATAATATAACCCCAGCGGTTTTGCATAAAATCCGAAGAGTTGTGGTCCCAGCGTTGCGACCTGAAACGCAAAATAGGCACCCAAACCGATAGGAGCCAGCTTCATCACCAATAAAAGAAGTTCTTTCATCACCTCATATCCGGAAGCAATAAATACTCTGAAGGGTTCTCCTTTTTCTCCTGTTTTCCGGGCAGCAAAGCCAGTCATAAAGGCAAATACAAGAAGTGCCAGCATATTTCTTCTCGAAAACAGTTCGGTAAATTCCCCCACAGTAAAAAAGCTTACAATTCTGTTGCCCCATGTATCATTATTGGCTGCTTCTCCGATAATCTCAGAGCTTCCCGATACCCCTGATACAGGAAAAAGATACACCGCACATATCGTGAAAATGGCTGCAGTAAGGATGAAAAATAAAAAAGTAAGAGCCATCACAAGAATAATCTTTCCGAATTCAGATTGCTGCTCCAAAGAGGCAATAGAATTGGATACCGCAAAAAATACGAGGGGTACCACACTCACAAATAGAAGATTAAGGAAAATATCTCCAATGGGTTTAATATATTCTACAAAACCCGGAGCCACGATTCCTATCACGCTTCCTATAGTAATTCCAAAAAGTAAAAATATAATTCCTGAGTAGTTTTTCAGTACCTCTTTCATGCAGTGGTTTTTATCAAAGATAAGTTTTTTATAAGTCTGATGAAAAAATGAAAGTATTATTTTCAATTTCACTATATCATATATTTGTGAAATAATGCTTGATATTGATCTATATGTGTTCCGAATTTTAAATTTTTTTCCTACGAATTTTACTTTTAGTATAATTATTTAATATTTAATGAATTGATATTAAAATTATATAATAAATAATTAATTTTAATATTTTGTGATTTTTAGTTATTTTATATGTGAAAATGTTTTATATTTGTTAATAAACACATTTTGAACATTATAAGTTATGAAAAGAAAAAACAACATTTCGTTATTGTTGATTGCTATGGCAATCGCTACAAGTTGTACCACAGACAGACTGAATGATACTCCTGAATCTACCCCCAATTCCAAAGTCGAATGGGATGCAGGTAATGTCTCCTCTGCAGATGCCAAGCTCATTCCCGGACAGTACATTGTTGTCCTGAATGACGGTACCCTAAGCAAAATTGGTTTATCTTTTTCCAAAAGTACAAGCGCTGACAGAGAAGGATATCTTAGACAGACAGGTGCATTGCTGGATAAGTTAAAAAGCAATGATAATGGGTTAAAGCTAGGATTTGACAATCAAAAGATTTCCAGTGCATTTGGTTATGCCCTTGAAGGTTTTGTTGCGAAGAACCTTACTGATGCGGAGGTAGCATCACTTAAGAAGAATCCGAGCATCAAAAGTATTGAGCAAGACTATGAAGTTTCGTTAGTAAATGCTCCGGGAACAGTTTCAAAAGCAGCTTCAACACAGGAGATCCCCTGGGGAATTACCAGAATCGGTGGGGCAGGAGATGGAAAAGGAAAAACAGCCTGGGTAATTGACTCAGGAATAGATCTTGATCATCCGGATCTTAATGTGGACACTAAAAGAAGTATTTCTTTTGCAGGAGATAATAATCCTGATGATGGAAACGGACATGGAACCCATGTGGCTGGAACTATTGCCGCTATTGATAATGGTATTGGAGTGGTAGGAGTAGCCGCTGGTGCCAATGTAGTGGCAGTGAAAGTTTTAAAGAATGATGGAACAGGCGAATTTTCCTGGACAGTTTCTGCACTAGATTACGTCTATGCTAATGGCTCAACAAAAGATGTTGTTAATATGAGTTTAGGCCCTAAAAAAAGATTGAGAGTGCCAACAACAGAAGAAGCTGTGAAAAAAGTTGCTCAAAAAGGAATTAAACTAGCAATCGCAGCCGGTAATTCTTATGATGATGCCAGTTATTACTCGCCAGCTGCAGTACATGTTACCAATGTGTATACCATATCAGCTATCGCACAAGGAGATTATTGGGCTTTTTTTTCTAATTACGGTTCACCAGTGGATTATGCTGCTCCGGGATTTAATATAAAATCAACCTGGCTTAATGGTGGTTATAATACAATTAGCGGAACATCTATGGCTTCTCCTCACGCAGCCGGAATTCTATTACTGGGAGATCCCAAAACAGATGGTACAGTGAAAGGAGCTTATTGGGAATATAACTATGGGTTTAGAAGTGATTTCACATTCGGTAAAATTTATACAGGTAAATACTCACCTACGAAAATTTACAGATCTGCAGATTATCTTTATGATAAAGATGGTGTAAATGATCCGATTATGCATAGATAACTATTTTAAATTAATAGAAAGAGGTGGAAATTTTCACCTCTTTTTTTATTGATTCAAGGGTAAGAAAATCTGTTATTTTTTCTTGGAGTCTTAGGTAATTTCAAAGATAAAATTCATAAATTTGAGTAAATATCGTTTCTATGGCTTATATAGATTACTATAAAATTCTAGGCGTAGATAAAAGCGCTACACAGGATGACATTAAAAAAGCTTACCGGAAATTAGCTAGGAAGCTGCATCCTGATCTTAATCCCGATGATAAAGAATCGGAAAAAAAAATTCAAAGAGCTGAACGAAGCCAATGAGGTTCTCAGTAATCCCGAGAATCGTGCTAAATATGATAAGTATGGTGAAAACTGGAAACATGGTGAAGAATATGAAAAAGCTCAACAACAGCAGCGACAATACCAACAACAGAATTACGGAGGAGGATTCTCTGGCGCAGATTTTGGCGAAGGAGAAGATTTTTCAGATTTCTTCCAAAATATGTTTGGCGGTAATACTGGAGGATTTGGAACGAGCTCAAGAGGAAGAGCTTCAGGGAAGTTCAAAGGCCAGGATGTACAGGCAGAACTGAATCTTAACTTAAGAGATGCCGCAAAAACACATCCGCAGACTTTCGAAATTAATGGCAAAAAAGTAAGAATTACGATTCCAGCCGGAGTATATGACGGACAAAAAATTAAATTAAAAGGACATGGGAATCCAGGGGTAAACGGAGGTCCTGCAGGAGATCTGTATATTATATTTAATATTCCTGCAGATAAAGATTTCGAAAGAATCGGTGATGATTTGAAAACAAAAATTATTATTGATTTGTACACTGCTGTTTTAGGAGGTGATGTTACTGTACATACCTTAGACGGAAGTGTAAACCTGAAAGTAAAACCAGACACTCAAAACGGAACAACAGTACGACTGAAAGGAAAAGGGTTTCCGGTTTATAAAAAAGAAGGAGAGCATGGTGATCTTTTTGTAACCTATGAAGTAAAGCTACCAACAAACCTCACAGAGAAACAGAAAGAACTTTTTGAACAATTAAAAAATTCCTAGGTTATGAGCGAAAGAATATCACGAGAAGAACTCGTAAAAATATACAATATAGAAATCACTTTTTTTGATGATCTTGTGGATTATGGTCTTCTTCATGTACAGATAGAAAATGAAGTTCATTATTTACTGTATGAAGATCTGCCCGACCTGGAAAAATTTGCTAACTGGCATTATGATCTGGAAATTAACCTGCCGGGTTTAGAAGTCATTCATAATATGCTGAAGAAGCTGGAGGCACTAAACAAGAGAAACAGGGAGCTTATGCATAAACTTTCTGCTATAAGTGATCAATATGAAGATATTTAGTTTAGCTTTGTAGCTTTTTAAAGCAACCATGTACTATGAGTGAGGAAAAAGTGATTACCTTAAAACCTGAAAGGAAGAATTTTGAAGAGATTTATTTTAGCGGAAATCAGGGCAGCCTGCTTTTTTCTCCTACTACAAAGAGTAAAACAATTACAACTATTGTAGCAGCAGTTATTGTATTGATAGCATTTCTTGTGAAAGGAAGTTTGAACAAAGAAAGCCAGGGGATTTTATACTTTTTGAGTTTCATTTTCCTTCTTTGTGCCGTTTTCCTGTCTGTAAGTGTCAATAAAGTTTCAAGATGGAAAAAACAGATTAACCATTACCTGAACGTCCTGGATCAATGCAAGATCTACGAAATCAGAATTGAACAGAATTTTTTCACAGTCAATATTGATGGTGAAAAAGAAACCAGTGAATGGAAAGATTTTGACTTTTTCGACAGTAATCATGATTTTATTTCTCTTGAAGGAAAATACAGTTATATGTTTCCCAGAAAATCAATGAGTGAGAGAGATTATTCCTTACTCAAGACAATTTTAAAAGATAAGATACAGGCATAAAAAAATCAGAGCAAAAAAACGCTCTGATTTTTATTTTATAAATGTTGCTTCTTTCTTATTCCAGCCAGCCCATTTCTTTCATCCATTCATCATTGTAGATTTTTCCTACATATCTTGAACCATGGTCATGAAGTAAAACAACAATAACATCGTCTTTTGTGAACTGGTCTTTCATCTGAACCAAAGAAGCAATCGCACTTCCCGCAGAGTATCCACAGAAAATTCCTTCTTCCTTAGCCAGCTTTCTTGCATAAAGAGCTCCGTCTTTATCGGTTACTTTTTCGAAATGATCAATAACAGACATATCGTAGTTTTCAGGAATAATGTCTTCACCAATTCCTTCTGTAATATATGTGTATGCATGATCGTAATGAAGTTCTCCCGTCTCATGGAATTCTTTAAGGATAGAACCATAGGTGTCTACTCCGATCACTTTAATGTCTTTATTTTTCTCTTTGAAGAAAGTTCCACATCCTGTAATAGTCCCTCCGGTACCTGCACCTACTACAAAGTGAGTGAGTTTTCCTTCTGTCTGTTCCCAGATTTCAGGAGCTGTAGACTCATAATGAGCTGCTCTGTTGGATAAATTGTCATATTGGTTTACATACCATCCGTTTTCTGTTTCTTTAGCCAGTCTTTTAGAAACTGAATAATAAGAACGAGGATCCGTAGGCTTTACATCAGTAGGGCAAACAATAACCTCAGCACCTACCGCACGAAGAATGTCACACTTTTCTTTTGATTGCTTGGAATTGGTTACAAAAATACATTTGTATCCTTTAATGATGGCAGCAAGTGCCAATCCCATTCCCGTATTTCCGGAAGTCCCTTCAATAATGGTTCCACCAGGTTTTAATCTGCCATCTTTTTCGGCATCTTCTATCATTTTAAGAGCCATTCTGTCCTTAACGGAATTGCCGGGGTTGAAAGTCTCTACTTTTGCTAAAACTAAGGCTGGAAAATCCTCTCCTAAAACTTTGTTAAGTTTTACCAATGGAGTGTTACCTATCGTTTCAAGAATATTTTTTGCGTATTTCATAAATGTTTTATAAGCGTTGCAAAGATAAGGCTTTTAAAATAATCTTCGCAGCGTATGGGGTTTCTGATGATTGATAAAAGTATCACTCATCAATGATTCTTAGTTATATTTAATGGCTTTAACAGGAGAAATTTTACTGATCAGGTAACTTGGAATAATCAAGGCAAGTCCTGAAATGATTAGTATTCCTACAGAAATTGAAATAATAGCAATCGGGTTGAGGTCTACCGGGACAGTACTTACATAATAATTCTCAGGATTTAGTTTGATCACCCCAAAGAATTTTTGAATTAAAATAAGTCCTAAACCAATTCCATTTCCATACAAAAGCCCTGGAATCATGATGATTAAAGTATAATTGATGAAAGTAGCCCTTATCTGAGAGTTGCTGGCTCCTAAGGTTTTAAGAAGACCAATAGAATTGGTTCTTTCTATGATCAGAATCAAAAGAACCATAATAATATTAATAACAACCACAATGAGCATAATGATGATGATTAAAGCAATATTGGTGTCAAAAATACTGATCCAGTCTGTAATCTGCGGGAACTTTTCAGTCGCTTTTTCAGCGTAATTTTTATAGCCGATTAACTTTTCAATTTCCGGAAAATCCTTGTCAATATCATTTACATTTTTCAGGAAAATATCAACTCCACCAATTTCGTCAGGTTTCATATCCTGAATTTTTCTTGCATGATTGATTCCTCCGATAACAAATTGTTCATCAATCAGTTTAATATCAGTCCTGTAGATTCCAATAACCCGGAATTTACGATACAGAGGCTTTTGGTCGGCTTTTAAGAATACCGTAACAATACTGTCATTTAACTTAAGGTGAAGGTCATTGGCAATTTTTTGTGAAATGGTTACATTATTGTTGAAGCCTACTTCCGTTACTTTCGGAGTGGTGCCGGCAATAAGAAATTTTTTAAACCTTAAACTGTCAAAATCCTTTCCTATGCCTTTAAAAATAATCCCTGAGAAGTTGTGCTCGTTACGCATAATACCAGTAACGGTTACATACTTTTGGACACTCTCTACATCCTTAAGCTCTTTTATTTTGGCAAGATTAAGTCCCTGGTTATCCAGTACCGAAGTATTATAGGATGAATTGGAGCGGGTTGATCTTACTGTAATATGCCCGCTGAAATCTGCCAATCTCTCTTTAATTGCTTTTTTAGAACCAAAACCTGTGGCAACGGTAATCAGTGATACAATGATCCCCAGTGCTACAGAGAGCCTGCCAATGAAGATGATAACCCTTGAAAGGTTATTTTTGTTATCTTTGGAAAATGCTATTTTTCTAGAGAAATATAAAGGAAACTTCAAGCTTATGAATTTAGATTTCAAAATTAAAAATTTACTTCTTATTTGCCTAATTTTTTTAGGAGTATTCAATCAATATTATTCTCAAACTCAAGTTCAACCGGATTTTAAAACGGGTGCTGATCAGCCTGAAGTATATCTGCCACTGTTAAAGAATAAAACAATAGGGGTGGTAACGAATCAAACAGGATTGATGAGTGATAGAACCCACGTAGTAGATTTTCTGGTAAAAAATAATATTAAGATCAAGTCTATTTTTGCTCCTGAACATGGCTTCAGAGGAGATGCAGATGCCGGAACAAAAGTAAAAAACGGAGTGGATGTTAAAACAGGAATTCCTATTGTTTCTCTATATGGAAATAATAAAAAACCAACCCCCGAACAGTTAAAGGGGATTGATATTGTTGTTTTTGATATTCAGGATGTTGGGGTAAGATTCTATACTTATATTTCTACTTTGACGTATTTGATGGAAGCAGGTGCTGAAAATAATGTTGAGGTAATGGTTCTGGATCGCCCAAACCCACATGATGGTTATATTGATGGTCCGGTTCTGAAAAAGAAATGGTCCAGCTTTGTAGGTATGCATGAAGTTCCGGTAGTCTATGGATTGACAATTGGCGAATATGGAAAGATGGTGAATGGCGAAAAGTGGCTTAAAAATGGGGTACAGGCTAAATATACTATCATTCCTATGAAGAATTATCATAAGACACAGCGTTATCCTGTTTTAGACAAACCATCTCCGAATTTACCTAATGATAAGGCGATTAATTTATATCCAAGTTTATGTTTTTTTGAAGGAACTCAGGTGTCTGTGGGAAGAGGAACAGAGTTGCCTTTTCAGATTTACGGTTCTCCGTGGACCCAGAATTTACCCTATCAGTTTACCCCTAAACCAAGTTATGGCGCAAAAGATCCTTTTCTCAACGGAAAATTATGTTATGGTGAAAACCTTTCAAATTATCCAAAAGATTTGAGGGAACTTAATCTGGAATGGGTGATCAAAGCGTACAAAAACTATAAAAATTCCCAACAGGATTTCTTCTTGAAAAATCTTTGGTTTGATACCCTTTCCGGAACTGACTCTCTGAGAAAGCAAATTATTGCAGGAAAATCAATTCCGGAGATTAAAGCATCATGGAAAACGGATCTTGACAATTTTGAAAAGATCAGAAGTAAATATATACTTTACGAAAAGTAATTAATCAAAATTTTGGGGCGGATTTTTATCATTTTTGCCCTTATTTAATATAAAAAGTCCTATCGTTAATCCCACTACACCTGCAAAAGCAGTAAGTAATGCTCTTTGTAACTTATCCGGAAGGTCATTGCCCAGATAATTCATTAAAAAAAGGATTACAAAGGTGATTACAGAAATAATGATATGGTTTTTTCCAAATGGTCTCATGGTACTATTTTAGTTTATAAGAAATCATTACACCTCCTCTGTAAGGGATAATTTCACCACTTTTGTTCAGCCCATCCGGTTGATCATAGCGTAATCCGGTTGTACGATCATATCCTTTATAAAATCCTTGTGATGTACCTATTGTAGCATATACGTCGAGATTCCACCGGTCTGATAGCTGGAACTGATACCCCCCTGTAACTCCCAACATTATTGAAAATCCTTTTTGATAAATATTGGATGTTAAGAATTTGTCATTATTATAATTTACATAAATGTCATCATTCCAATAATTCCATTTTTGAAGATTGTATGCTGATACACCTAGGTTTACTCCTATATACCAATGTTTAAAAGCTTCTTTGAAGTAGTATCTTCCTTCTACAGAAAGTGAATACATTTGTAGTTCATGTCCTGCAAAAGATTTCCAGGGCGAAATAAATACATCTCCTTGTAAGGTATATTTAGGGCTGATTTGTTTTTCGACCCCTGCATTTAAAATACCTATTGGTAAAAATAAAGCGTTACCTTTTATATATAAACTTTTATTATGTCCCTGTTCATTCTCCTGAGCACTGATAGTTCCTACGGATAAGACTGCCAATGCCGCTGTTAATAATTTATATTTCATTCGAAGTGTTAATTTATTTGCTTTAGTAATTCTTCTGCTAGTTTTGAATCTTTGTTGGCCTGAACAGCAATGTTTTTAGACATTTCTGCGTAATTTTTTGCCACTTCTTTATTTCCTGTCAGGAAGTAAAGTTTTGCAAGGATATAAGTGTTTTCAGAGGTTTCTCCTCTCATGACAGATTTTTCTGCCCATTCTGTTGCTTTTTTCAGTGATGAAGGTGTTTTGACATGATCCGCGAATACCCAGGCTGCTCTTAACAGTTCGTTAGGTTCAAAAGAATCAGGGGTTTTGTAATAATCCAAAGCCGCTTTTTCATACTCCGGGAAATTAGCATTCACCTCATAATAGCTAAGTTTTGTCTGATTGAGTTTTGTTTGTGCTGCTTCTTTTCCTACTAACGGCCCAGCTGCCTTCATGAACTTCTCATCGTTGATTTTTTTGTTTTTATCATCAATAGCCTGTTCTACTATTTTTGATAATCTTATCTGTGCATCAAATTCTTTGTAGGTTTCTTCCGGAAGATATTTAATGATGTCAGCCTTTCTTGAAGTAAAAGTAGCATAATTGGCATCTTCAGTTGATTTTAAGAAGTACAATAAAAATCCGACCTCATCTTTTGAAAGTTCTTCATTTTTCTTTTTATTCTCAAAATATCTTTCAGAAGCCTTTTTTGCGAAATCATAATCTGAACTGGAGTTCAGTTTCATAATATTAATCAGAAATTCAGGATCTTTTTCTCCACTGGCAAACTTATCTTTAAGAGAACCTTTTTTATTACCGGGTGAATTGATGTCCTGAGCCATCGCAACAAAGAGACTTTCCTCCATATACCCAGTATTTCGGGATACCAATTCTCCTTCACCATTAAGAAAAAGATAAGTAGGGTAAGAACGAACTCCGAATTTAGCGGCTATTTCCCTTCCTTCTCCCTTTTCCATATCAAATCTTGCATTGATGAAATTGGTATTGTAATAATCTCCAACTGATTTTTTGTTAAATACGTTATGTTCCATCATTTTACATGGTCCACACCACGAAGCATAAGCATCAATAAAAACCAATTTTTTTTCCTTTTTGGCTTTAGCGATAATATCTTTATATGGTAGTTCCTGAAATTGGATGGCTTCCTGAGCAGAAGTAATGACAGCACAAAAAATAGATATCCCGGAGATGATCTTCTTCATTTCAAATAAGATTTGTGAGCGAAGATAATTAATTTTCGAAATATAAAATGTTGAATCTACGGTTTGGATATGTTTATTAACTAATTTTAAGATTTAAAGAGGATTCTGTGCTCGTAGAGCATTTTAACAAATCATATTTAATTAAGAGTATTATGTATCGTTTAAAAAATAATTCTTTAAATAATCCATAATTTATTATTGTAAAATTGAAAATTTATTGAATTTTCACATCGGAATTATATTTACTTTTGTTAGGAAAAGTCTTTAAATCAAAAATTATAGCTGGATGCTTTATCTTTCTGGTGTTTTTCTCTCTTTTTTTCTCTCTTTTCTTTTGATTACAAAAAGAAATAAAAATGCGGCTGATTATATTCTGGCAATGTGGCTTTTTGTGATCGGACTGAATCTTGCCGGACATTACTTACTGCTTACAAAGCAGTATACTCAATATCCCTCCTTTACTTTTCTTGGTTTTACACTTCCTGTAACCTATGGACCGTTTTTATATATATATGTCCGAAAGCAAACTTCACCCCGACCTTTTTCATGGAAATATTTTCTGCACTTTATTCCCTTTATAATATGTAACTTTTTATTCGTTTCATTTTATGGAGCTCCTTTTGAAAGAAGAGTAGAAATATTTAAGCAGCATGGGATCGGATTTGAAGCTGAAATGCTTCTCCGGCTGTATTTGATTTATATTTCAGGAATTGTTTATGTAATTTTTTCTTTCCGGTCCTTATTTCAATTCAGGAGAAATATGGTTGAGCAGTTTTCCAACACGGAAAAGATTAATTTTAACTGGTTGCTATACCTTATTATATGGATTGGTTTGATCTGGGGGTTGGTATTATTTGTTGATACCAATATAATTTATGGAGCTGTAGCAGTATTTATCGTATGGCTGGGATATTTTGGAATCAAACAGGTACAGGTTTTTAATCAGCCGGGCTTAGTCTTTGCTGGTAATGAAGTGATGGAATATCCCATTCATGAAACAGAAAAAACAGATGAAAAGCCTTTTCCTGCTGAAAAGAAGTATCAGAAATCAAAGCTTACAGAAGAAAACCTGGATGAAATCCATGACCGCCTTAAACGTATTTTGGCAGATAAAAAACCTTTTATCAATCCCAATCTTACTCTAAATGAACTGGCAGAGATGCTGGCTGTTCATCCCAATTATCTGTCACAGGTGATCAATTCCAAAGAAAATAAAAACTTCTACGAGCTTATTAATGAAAAAAGAATTGAAGAGTTTTTAGACAGAGTTTCAAAACCTGAAAGCCGGCAGTTTACTTTACTTTCCATTGCGTTTGAGTGTGGATTTAATTCTAAAACCTCTTTCAACAGAAATTTCAAAAAATATACAGGCGTCACTCCAAGTGAATATCAGAAAGTCTGATTTTTAAGTTTCATCTTTCAGGGAGAAAGTTTCAATTCTCATACTTTCAACAGTATCAGTGAGTTGTATTTTGTTTTTTTGTGGGTTCAACTTTCCTGATGGGGCGGTTTGCTTTTCGGGATTACGAATCTTTGCATCATAACTTTTAAATCCAAAAGTATGATTGCTTTCAGAAAAAGGAATACAGCGTTAGCTATTTTTACCATTTTTATTTTGTTGTTTTCCTGTACCGATGGAAGAACTATTGATGAACCGGGAAATCTTGTGCCCAAGACCGTGGATCAGGATTCTTCTCTTCCGTCTATTTCAATAAATGGTGCCAGATTGCACGCAGAAGCGTTTGGCCCAGAAAACGGAACGATTGTTATTCCCTTACATGGTGGCCCGGGAGGTGATTACCGTTATCTGCTTCATTGCAAGGACCTTGCAGATAAAGGCTACCGGGTTGTATTTTATGACCAGAGAGGGTCCGGGCTCTCCCAGCGTTTTCCCAAAAAATCTTATACCGCCTTAGGAGCTGGAGCTGCAGATCTGATGTATGATGAGCTGCACACTGTTATTGCGCATTATCGTAAAAATCCCGGACAGAAAGTCGTTCTTTTGGGACATTCCTGGGGCGGAATGCTGGCTTCAGGATATGCCGGGAAATACCCGAATGATATACAGGGGCTTATTGTATGTGAACCTGGAGGATTGGTCTGGAATGATGTGAAAGACTATGTCAAAGAATCCAGATCGTTTAAGATCTGGAGTGAGATTCTGAATGATGCAGCCTATCTGGATCAGTTTATTTCAGGAAAAGAAGATCAGCACGAGATCCTGGATTACAAAATGTCTATGCTTTCTTCCAAAAACAACATCACCGGAGAAGGTGATTTTGATCCGGCAATCAGCTGGAGGAGTGGAGCGGTGGTGATGGATGCCCTTTTCGATAGTGGTGAAAAATATAATATTGATTTCTCAAAAGGAGTTCAGAACTATGATGGTCCGGTACTCTTCTTTTACAGCGAAAGAAATAAAGCTTATACGGATTCGTGGGCCCAGAAAATTTCAGGAAGCTTTAAAAAAGTTACTAGGGCGAAAATTTCCGGAGTAGGGCATGATGGAATCATTACCAATTCCAATGCCTGGAATACCCAGACAAAACCCCAGATCATCACCCTTATCGACGGCCTTTAAAAACTAATACAATGAAAAAATATATAATATCAGTTTTATTTTTAATGCTGATAGCAGACTTTTTGAAGTCACAAATGCTCAACTGGGCTTCACTCAACAAGAAAGAAAAACACATCCTGAATGCGAATATAGGTACAGAGTATGGGGTGATTTTCGGATTGGGATATGGTTATGTAATTAATAACAGGCTATTTCCGATCATCATAGGTAGTGAATTTTCTATTCCTTCTGGGAATACTTTACTGGATGACTTTAAGATAAAAGCAGGAGCAAATGTACGATGGTTAAAAGTTGATGATATTCAATTTTCTACAAGAGTTCAGGGGATTTTCAGAAGGTTTGAAAATGAGAATGTGGTCATTGCTAATTTTGGGCTAGATATGGCAGGTGTTATTGGTTATTACAGGCCAAGATGGTTTACAGGAATAGAGATAGGGTTTGATAAAGCTATAGTCAGCCATTTTCAGCACTCTGAACATTATAAAGAAATATATTCGGAAGTAAAAAACGGATGGTACGAACCGTCGACCGGAGGAAATTTCTATTATGACATTCAGGGAGGATATTCTTTCTCTAATCAGGAAATCTATCTGAAACTGGGAAATATAGTCTCCCAGGATTTCAAGACCAAGCCACAATTGCCTTTTCTGGTCCAGGTTGGCTACAATTATAAGCTTTAAGTATTATAGACAGGCAGTCTTGATGAAAAGGTTGCCTGTTATTTTTTCTTAATTTTTTTATGCTCCTTGCCCCATATTTCCAACTGGTTCAGTACCGGAATCAATTGTTTACCAATTTCTGTCAGTTCGTACTCAACTTTTACAGGAACTTCGGCATATACTCTTTTTATGATCAGTTCCTCCTGTTCCATTTTTTTAAGTTGAAGAGTAAGCATTCTTTCAGAAATATTGTTGATCTTATCTTTCAGTTCAAAAAAACGGAGCTTGCCATGCTTAAGGTGATAGCAGATAGAAAGAATCCAGCGACCACTGATCAGATTGACGGCATATATTTCGGAGCAGCTGTACTCCAATGTCTTTTTATTTTCGTTATTGGTGGATGATTCCTTAATACCCATACTTACATTTTTGTTCGTTCCATACAATCTTTTGTGTTCTTGGAAAACAACGGATTGATAATTTAAATTTACAAATAAAAACAGGAAAGTATTCTGTACGAAAGAAGCTTTTATTGTGATGTAGAATAAAAATTTGTAACACTTATGGATTTTAATAGAATTGATAAAGATTTAAGACATAGTATGGAAAATGTTTCTTATTCACTGGAAATTGATGAAAATCTTTTTCTTAATGCCCCGGAGGTGATTCAGCAGGAAAGGAAAGAATTTGCAGAAAATCACTCTTTTAAAAAACCTGATGATATTATTGTAAAAGATGTATTTATAACAAGTTCTGTGGATGGAACTTCCATTAGACTTCACATTTATCAGCCTGTGGAATTTAATAGGGATAGAGTGCTTGTTTATTTTCATGGTGGAGGATATGTTTTTGGCCTTCCGGAGCAAGTCGATGATCAGATGTTTGAAATTGCAGATCAGCTGAATGCTACAATAATTTCCGTAGATTACAGGCTGGCTCCCCAATACCGGTTTCCCATTCCTATTCTGGATGGTTTTGATGCTTTGCAATGGGTGATTGATGAGGGGAAGGCTCAATTGGGAATTAATCCTGATCATATCACCTTATTTGGAGCAAGTGCAGGAGGGCATTTGGCCGCAGCTGTTGCCCAGATGGCGTCGGATCATCAGATCAGCAATATTCAACATCAGTTTTTGTTGTATCCGGTGATTCATAATAAATTGAATACAGCATCGATGGAAGAATTTACAGACATACCATTGTGGAATAGAGAATATGCTCAGACTGCCTGGCTCCATTTTTTAGGTGAAAACAAGGACAAAAGTATCAGGTATTCAGATTTGACTTTTTATGACAATTTTTCAAAAATGCCGCAAACAACAATTGTAGCCTGTGAACTAGATCCTTTAAGAGATGAAGGAATTGAATTTGCCCAACTGCTTTATCGGGCCGGTGTGAAAACTGAACTATGGGTAATTCCCGGAGCATTGCATGTATTTGATCTTTTTGACTCTCCTTTGACTGACGAATATAAAAACTTTCTTATGAACAGACTTTTTCAATAAAAATATTTCTCAAAATAGAAAATTAGTAGTAAAACTATCTCCTTAGGGGTGTTTTTTGATAGTGCCTAATCGCGATAATAAAACCTCCATTATTTCATCATGGTCGTCCAATAAATGATCCTTGACAGCAATATCGGGTACAACTCCTTTTAGATGTTCATTACCGTTTGGTCGTACAATATAACCTTTCGGAACTTTAACACTAATCTTTGTGTCCGGAAGTTGAAATGAAAACTGGGAAGCATACAAGGTAGGAGTATCACCTGTCTCTTCCCCTACGATAGTTCCGAACTTATAGTCCTGAATCAATGCAGCACTGACTGCTGCCATAGAATACGTTTGACGGTTTATCAATATGTAAATTTTTCCTTTAAACCTTTTAGATTGTTCCATAGGCAGTTGTGCTGGAAAATCAATAGGAATAATGTCCCCATTCTTTCCTTTAAGAATAGTTTGAGCGAAAGAACTGAGCGTATCATTGCTCTTTTTGGTATGATCCTTCAAAATAGCGCTCGTTTTTATTGAAAATCGGGAATACCATTTAAAAGGTTTTGATGCGAAATATGAAATGAGATAATCACTGTAATCATTGTCTCCGCCGGGATTATTTCTTAAATCAATAATCAGGTTACGGGTCCGGTTATTCCTGATTTTATCAAATGTACTGTCAACGTATTTTTTAAAGTGGTAGAGACCATCAGGATCAGGACTGCTTAAAAATCCGGGCTTGAGGTAAGCTGTTTTCCCATAGAATTTCAGAATTTTTTGGGGATTTAGAATCTCTCCATTTCTTTTTTCTTCATATTCCATTACGGAAATTGGATATACTCTGACAACAGATATCTGATTTTTATTATTTTTTATTTCCAGATCCCAAAAATCTTTCTTTCCATATTGCTGGAACCAAAGTCTGGGGAAAGACCAGAATTCTATTTTTGCATTTTTAAAATAAGTTCTTTCAGCTGAAATTAAAGGATATATTTTTTTCATAAGATCCTTTACAGGAGTTTGATCAATACTCAATAGCTGATCTCCAATGATTGCTTTATTATTGGATGAAAAATTTCTTCGGATGAACGTTTTGTTATTCTCAAAAGCCAATTCTAATGGGAAAAGTGTTCCTCCCTCTTGGGCATATTGGATATAGGAGCTGGCTGGAAAATCTATTTCACAGTGTCCTGTATTTGAAAAGCTTGTCAGACTTTGAAATAACGAGACCGTTTCAATAAAGCTCATAGAATCTTTGATGCCGGATTTAAGAGAATAAAATAAACGGTCATATGCTTGCTTATTTTGATACGCATAAAGGTTATAATGTGTATCCTGCAATGAACGATATAGGAAATCGAAATCCTGTTCCACTGTTTTTTTTGAAAATCTTTGTCCGGAAATTCCAATATTGATTAACAGGCAGAAAATAAAATAAAAGACCTTAAATTCCATATTATTTGATATTTGAAAGAGGGCTATATAATGATAGACCGTTTTAACTGATAAAATATTACATATAAATAAGCAAAAACTTGGAGCGAGATACAAAAAACTTACCTGTTCAAATTGCTTTTTAACTATAATTTTTAAGGTTTGTTTTTTTTTATTTGAAAAGTCGCTTTTTTACTGGCCATCCCGGATAAAAATAATTCACTTTTTGGTCCTGAAATATTTGTTGTATTTTTGCACGCTAATCAATTACCTCTTAAAGAACTAGATCAAAAAAGTAACATGTAGAGAAATGTTACAGATTTCTTTTGAAGGAAAATAACACTCCATACAATTTGGCTATTAATTTTAAACAAGCCTTATCACAAAAATCCGTTTATATTACCGCCCTGTCCGTCTGTCTGATCGCTGTGGTGGCATTTGCTGTTTTAAGCTTTTTGATTACCCGTGACAGCCGGAAGAATACGGAAGACTTTGCACGGAGAACGTTCTTCCGTAAATATGAATCGATAGAAAATGAATTCAGAAATATAGAAGATTATCAGTATCTGCTTCGTGCCCTGATCCGTAAAGACGGTCTGAAAAACTATAAAGATTATTCTTCAGTTTTAAATGATCTGAATAAAAAAAGAAACCTGCTGGCCTACAGCTGGTATTATTACGATAGCAACAGTACCGGGAAATCTGAAACCAACAGCCCTCTGTCTGATATTTTCAGAAACAAAGAGAACAGGGAAAAATCGGTTACCCTTAGGAATAATGGTTCCGGATATTTTAGAGATCTTCTGATTACCCATAGAGACAGTTTATACTGGATGAGCTATGATTCTCTGGTAATGCCCAATAAAAACATGCTGTATTATGGGTCTGCGGTAAGTCTTGATGATCTTCACCAGTATTTCATCAATGTAGATAAGAACTCCAATACCTATGCTTATGTCTTTACCAAAGAGGGAATCTGTATTACCCATCCTGAAAAGAAATATCTGGGGAAGAATATTGCTGAGTTTACCGATATTAAACCTAAAGATACTTTGTGCAGTAAGTCTCAGACAGGATATACACAAAGTACAGCGCTTTCCGAATACTTGGGAGTTGAAGTCACAAGGTTTATAAAGCCATTGAAAACAGACAATTTTGAAGGGTATACCGTTGTGAATCATGTCAACTTCATCATTGATGAAAATGTATATAAAGTAAGAAACTATACCATCTATATTTTCCTGGCAGCCCTGTTTCTTATTGTGACGGTTTTTATGCTCTTTCAGCGATCAGCCAACATTGCCTATAAAGAGAAAGAAAAAATACAGTCTGAAAAGAACCTGCTTTTGATAGAAAACGAGAAAATGCACAAAGCTGAAGTGATTAACCAGCTGCAACAGCTTAAAAATAATATCAATCCCCATTTTCTTTTCAACTCACTGAATTCACTGTATATGCTGATCGGGATCAATAAAGAAAATGCTCAGAAGTTCACGATGAATCTTTCCAAGATCTACCGTTACCTGATAGTCCCTCCGAAAGAGAATATTGTTCCGGTGTCACAGGAGATCAGTTTCATCCAGAAGTATATGGAGCTTTTGAAAAGCAGGTTTGATGAAGAACTGAGTTTTGAACTGATCATCAATCATGAAGAAAGTTTAGCGAAAAAGATTCCTTATCTATCCCTTCAGGTCGTTACGGAAAATGCGATTAAGCATAATATTGCGACTATTGACCAACCTTTGGAAATCATCATTATTGTGGATAAAGACGGGATTGTTGTAAAGAACACCTGGCAACCCAAAACAGAGTCTGTTCAAGGAGAAAAATTCGGGATTGATTATTTAAATCAAATTTATGAATATTTTAAAATTAATTCGCTTAATATTTCTGTAGATGGTGAATATTTTATATGTTTTTTACCTTTATTGGAATGAAATTGAAAATAAGCCACTCACTCCCAAAAACTAACCTCTCACTCCCTAATAATACCCATATTATTTCCTGTACCTATAGCTTTGCCGGCTGAAACTAAGATATTTACTATTTGGAATGAATCGGACTACTTTAATGAAGAATTACAGACTGGCACTGTACTTAGGACTTGCAATGGCATCACCGATGGCAATAGCACAGAAAAAAGATACAGTAAAAGTCAACAAAGACAAAATTGATAAAACAGAAACTTCATCATCAAAGAAAACAAAAAAATTGAAGACCTGATCAAAAAAGGAATTTATAAAAAGGGACTTTTTAATACGATCCAGGTAAAAACGGATGTTTATTTTGAAATTCCTGACAGCCTGATGGGACGTCAGTTTCTGGTGGTTAATAAACTTTCTCAGGTGCCCATGCAGGTCAACGAGGCAGGTTTGAATAAAGGAATGAATTATGAAAATAAAATCATTTCTTTTCACCGTGACAACGTTGCTAAAAAGGTGTGGGTAAAAACTTCGGATGTGAAAGTATCTTCACCGAAGAATGATGCTATTACAAGATCTGTAAAAGATAACTTTTCAGAATCTGTGATTGAAGTTTTTGATATTGAAGCTCAAAGCAATGATTCTACATCGGTAGCCATTAAAGTGAATAAAGTTTTTGATGGTAATCAGAAAAGCTTTAATGATGTACTCGCGAATGTAGGGCTTGGTGGCTCTGTAAAATCAAGTCTTTCCTATATTGAAGGAGTAAAGACATTTCCTCAAAACCTTGTGGTGAAATCTCAACTGACCACTTCAGTTAATGAAGGAGGGGTGGATTTACCGGTAACATTAGGGGTGACAACCAATTTGGTGTTGCTTTCAAAAACTCCTATGAAGCCAAGAATTTTAGACCAAAGGGTAGGGTTCTTCAGTGAGAAGCATTGGGCTTTCAACGACCGTCAGCAGAAAATGGATGAGAAATTCTTCATTACCAGATGGAACCTTGAGCCTAAAGATGAAGACAAAGAAAAATATCTGAGAGGTGAGCTGGTAGAGCCTAAAAAACAGATCGTTTATTATATCGATCCGGCAACTCCCAAACAATGGCGTGAAAAGATTATTGCCGGTGTGTATGACTGGCAGGCGGCTTTCGAACAGGCAGGGTTTAAAAATGCGGTGATTGCAAAAATGCCGGATGAAAAAGATGAAGATTTTGATATTGATGATGTAAGGTATTCTGTCATCACTTATGCTGCTTCACCTAAATCAAATGCAATGGGACCTTCAGTAGTGGATCCGAGAAGTGGGGAAATTATTGAATCGGATATCATCTGGTGGCATAATGTAATGACTTCTCTTCAGGAATGGATGAGAATTCAGATAGGACCTATTGATCCAAAGGCAAGAGGAAATAAATTCAGTGATGAATACATGGGTGAAGCCATTCGTTTTGTGTCTTCTCATGAAGTTGGACATACTTTCGGGTTAAAACACAATATGGGTTCTTCTTTTGCTTTCCCTGTAGAATCGCTTCGTTCGAAGGAGTTTACCGATAAAATGGGAGGAACGGCGCCTTCTATCATGGATTATGCACGTTATAACTACGTAGCACAACCTGAGGACGGTGTTACAGCCATTACCCCAAAAATCGGAATTTATGATAAATATGCTATTGAATGGGGGTATCGTTGGTATCCGGATGAATTTTCAGAAAAGAAAGCCCTTAGAAGCTTAATAGAAAAACATCAGGATGACCCTCTGTATTTCTATGGCGAACAACAAAGCTATTTGGAAACTATTGATCCTCGCTCACAATCTGAAGATCTTGGAGATGATGCGATGAAAGCCAGTGAGTATGGATTGAAAAACCTGAAAATTGTGGTCAATAATCTTTTAAAATGGAGCTATGAAGACGGGAAAGATTATACGGATGCCGGTAAGCTGTATTTTGGAGTAATAGGACAATGGGACTTATATACAGGTCATGTGATGGCGAATGTAGGAGGAATCTATCTGAATAATACCGTTTTCGGAAATAACAAAAAAGCTTACGAAGCAGTGCCGGCAGAAACTCAGAAAAGAGCGGTTGATTATCTTATCAAAAATTCAATTAATCTTCCCGAGTGGCTGTTCTTTAATCCGATCACAGAGAAGACTTACCCGGTTAAAAATTCACCAATGGGGCCATTCGAACAAACACCGTATACGCTAGCAAGAGGAATGCAGTATGCTAATATCTATTCCTTGTTTGTGGACGACCGTTTGTTGAGGTTACTGGAAAATGAGCTAAAGCATGAGGTTTCAGGTTCGAAAGAAGAAATCTATACGGTAGAGAATTTATTTGATCAGGTGAGGGGAGCTATTTTTAATAAGAAAGGAAGCTTAACGATCATTGAAAAAATGACTCAGAAGAATTACGTGGATGCCCTGATTGTTTCTGTGAATAAATTATTCGAAAAAACAGCAGTAAAGGGATTAAAGGTTGATCAGACATTAAATATTCCAACCATCTGCAATTTCCATGAAGAAGATCACAAGCTGAGAAATATTAATTATTCATCCATGAAAAGAGTATCTGATGTAACTACCTATAAAAGAGCGGAACTACAAAAGGTGCTGAACTTACTGAATGCACGCAGATACAAAGGTGATGATTCCTCAAGGGCGCATTACACAGACTTAATTATTCGAATTGAAGAGGCTTTAAACAAATAATCGGCTATGAAAAAATCTCTAATACTTTTACCTCTTTTGGCAGCTCAGGTTGCCCTTGCTCAGGAAAAGAAAACTATAACCGGAAAAATAGAAGACGGAAATAACTCTACTATAATTACCGGTGCATCTGTGAAAATTGAAACACAGTCCGTTTCTGCAAAAACAGAATTGGAAGGAATTATTGAAAGTGTATCCGTAGGTACGGTAACCGATAAGGATGGGAAATTTATACTTGAAATTCCTGCAGCCACAAAATCAGTAACAGTAAGTTTTCCGGGATATGAATCCCGGGTTATCCAGATCATTGAAGGGAAAACTAATTATACGATAAGACTTGCTCCTGAAGTTTCTGATAAAAATAAGATTCAGGAAGTGATCATTACAGGATATCAGAAGATTGAAAAGCGCAAGCAGACTTCCGCTGTTTCCACCGTTAAAATGGATGCCATTAACCAGGCCGGTGTCGCCAGTGTTGACCAAATGCTATCGGGACAGATTGCCGGGGTAGTGGTGACCCCTGAAACAGGAGCGCCGGGAGGACCTGCGAAAATCCGAATCCGTGGTACAGCTTCTCTATCCGGTCCTCAGGATCCGCTATGGGTAGTTGATGGTTTACCTTTAGAGGGAAATGACGTTCCTAATTTTAGCGATAAAGATAATATTGATCAGCTCCAGAATTTTTCAATAGCAGGATTAAATCCCAATGATATTGAAGATATTACTATCCTGAAAGATGCGGCAGCAACAGCTATTTATGGAGCCAGAGCGGCTAACGGGGTAATTTCCATCACCACGAAAAAAGGTAAAAAAGGGAGTATGAGACTGAATTTTTCAGCAGATACTTTCATTACTTCCCGTCCTGATTTTGATAAGCTTAATCTTTTGAATTCTAATGAAAAAGTAGATCTTGAGTTAATGCTTGCAAAACGTGCTGATTTAACCTATCGCGCTGACAAGGGAGAAGTGATGAGAATCTTAAACAAAAACAATCAACTTGATGCTTTCAGAGCGGGAGGTTTAGATGCATTGAATTCATTTACCCGTCAACAGATTGATGGTTTAAGAAACAATAATACCGACTGGGGAAAGCTGCTATATAGAAACGCCATCAATAAACAATACGGATTAAGCCTTTCAGGGGGAAGTGATCGTTCAGATTATTATTTCTCACTGGGGTATTTTGATGAGGAAGGAACAACTATAGGAACAGGTTTCAAACGATATAATCTGACTTTAAAGAATAATTATAAAATAAGCGATAAGTTTAATGCGGGAATCTCTATTTTCGGTACTCAGAGTGAGAAAGAGTCTTTCATGACAGATGCGGATGCAGCAGCTAACCCTATTAATTATTCAAGAAATGCCAATCCTTATCTGACTCCCTTCAATGCTGACGGAAGCTATAAATATGATCCGGACATTGATGGTACCAGAGATGCTTATGTTCCTTTCAACTTTTTGGAAGAGCGTGCCAATACAAGCTATACCCTAAAAAATTACTCATTAAAAGGGATCCTTGATTTAGAATATAAAGCATCTAAGAGCCTTAGATTTACCTCGCAGTTAGGTATTCAGTATGATACAAATAAAACCGAGAAGTTTGCGGCTGAAAATACCTATTTCACAAGAAAGATGAAAGAAGGAACCCGTTACTTTAAAAACGGAACTGCCAATTACTTTTTACCTGTAGGAGGGATAAAGCAAAATTGGAATAACGATTTCTTTCAATACAACTGGAAATTACAGGCGTTGTACAGTACAAGAATTAATTCGGTACATGAGATTGATTTGATGGCCGGAACTGAAATTCGTAAGACGGAAGATAATACTACGGTAACCAGAGCTTTTGGTTTTAATAGCCTTACGAAGACAGGAACCCCGATTATTTTTCCTAACTCTGATTTTGCCGGAGATAAAAAATACGAAACTTATCGTGAGATGCCTACCGTAGAGAATGCGTATGCTTCTATGTTTGCTACAGCTTCTTACACCTTCGATCAGAAATATACGTTTTTCGGAAGTGTGAGATATGATGGTACCAATCTGTTTGGAGTGAATAAAAAATACAAGTATTTGCCTATCTGGGCTGCTTCAGGATCCTGGTTGGTTTCTAAGGAAAACTTTATGAAGAATATTCCTCTTATTTCCAATCTTAGGTTAAGAGCTTCCTATGGTCTACAAGGAAATATTGACCGTAATACATCACCGTTTTTCATCGGAGAGTATGGTGAAGCAACTATTCTTCCGGGGCAAAAACATGAAATTATCAATGTACTGACTTCTCCGAACGATAAGCTTCGCTGGGAAAAAACAACCAATGTGAATTTCGGAATTGATATGGGATTGTTTAAAAACCGTATCAGTCTTACCGCTGATGTGTACAACAGAAAAGGTACAGATATGATCAGTATGAGAGAAACTCCTCTTGAAACAGGATTCAATTATACGATGATGAACTGGGGAAGCTTGACAAACAAAGGGTTTGAAGTTGCCATATCAACCAGAAATATTGAAAAAGAAAACTTCAAATGGTCTACCACAATTAACTTTGCTCATAACAAGAGTAACGTAATTACTGAGCAGCCTCGTCAGAATTCAATGCTTCCTTCAAGAGAAGGACTTCCTGTAAATGCTGTATTTGCTTTGAAAACTGCAGGAATGGATGAAAACGGGAATCCAATGTTCTGGAAAGGGAATGAAAAGGTGAAGATTGAAGACTTCTTTAAACTGTATGATGTCTATGAAGAATTCCTTCCGGGACAATTGGTGGGTACAAAGCTTACTGCTGAAGAGATGAGAGGTCTTTTTACCTATGTTGGTGACAGGGATCCTAAATTTACCGGGGGTATTATTAACACCTTTAAAATACATAATTTCGATCTAACGGTTTCTGCAGCTTTCAGTTTTAAGCAGACGGTGATGAGGTCTCCTTCTTACAGAGGAATGGATCTGGACAGAGGAAGAAATTATACAAGGGATATCTATGAAGCAGGAATTTCACTTCCGGCGATCACCAGTCCTAATATGGAAAACAATCCCGGATGGATGGGGAACAAGTGGCTTACAGACAGCCCGAATAATGCCTATGGGCTTCTTGATATCTGGGCGAAAGAGATCAGTTATTTAAGGATCAGCAGTATCCGTTTAGGATATACACTTCCTAAAGAATTTACTGCTCCTATGGGAATCAGCAGTCTGAGACTGAGTGTTGAAGGACGTAACCTTTTTGTATTCAGTAACGGATATAAAGGGTATTTTGATCCGGAAACCTATGGTAATATTTATGCACAGCCTATTGCCAAATCGGTTACAATCGGCTTTAATGTTTCTTTTTAAAACTTGAGAAAAAATGAGAAAAATAACTACATTCATTGCACTGGCAGTAATTAGCTTTACCAGTATAGGTTGTGACCGTTTTCTGGATATCCAGCCTGAAGGAAAAGTGATTCCGGTTACGGTTGAAGATTACAGAAAAGTACTTACTTCCGCCTACGCTAAATATCCGATTCATAAATCTTTTACAGCACTTCGTACAGATGAAATAGTGATAGATGAAGATACCAGTGACTTTCCTTACTATCGTGAGCTTGCCATGTGGAAGGACAGTAACTATGATGCTGAAACAAAAGAATTTCAGTGGGCTGATTTTTATACCGTAATCTTTTATTTGAACCAGGCAATCAATGAGGGGAATAAGACCATGAAAGATTCTCCCGAAAAGAGTCAGATTCTGGCAGAAGCTTATGCCCTGCGTGCTTATTCCTATTTTGATCTGATTAATTTATATGCAAAACCATATAATAGTGCTACTGCCTCTTCAGACAGAGGGGTTCCGATTACTCTTGAAACCGATATGGAAGCAGTATTGAAACCGTCAAGTGTACAGGAAGTATACAATCAGATTCATGCAGATTTGGAAAAGGCTCAGGGATTAATGATGGAACAGCAGCAGGCGGCCGGTGCTAACTATAAGTTTTCTAAAAATGCGCTTATGGCTTTCAGTGCGAGGGTTGCTCTTTATCAGGGCGACTGGAACAAGGCACTCCATGATTCACAAGAGTTATTGGCTGTAAAAGGAGAACTAAGCAACTTAAATACAAGCAATACTGCTCCCAATCATTATGCCTCAGTAGAATCTATTCTGGCATTAGACAATCCGTTGAATACCAATGTTCAAAATGTGGTTTTTGCCTCTCCGGAATTGATTTCAAAGTATAATACCGCCACAGATAAAAGGTTTGGAATCTATTTTGAAAAAAGTAAGAACCGGTATAAAGCAATCAAAGGAGGAAGTAATGATTTCCGGGTGTCTTTCAGAACGGCTGAATTATATTTCATAAAATCTGAATCACTATTAAAGTTAAACCGACTGGCTGAAGCTAAAGAAGCATTGCTTCCGGTTTTAAAAAACAGATATACGGCAGATGGCAACACTTCTGTTCAGAACCAGATCAATGGAATGAATACCACGGATTTCATGAACTTTATCTTAGATGAGAGATTCAGAGAATTTGCCATGGAAGGCCACAGATGGTTTGATTTGAGAAGAGCCGACCAGAAAAAAATTATACATACCGTATTAGGTAAAGAGTATATTCTTCAGCAAAATGACCCGAGATATACAATAGAATATCCGATGAGTGCGAAGAAAAATAATCCTAATTTATAACACTTCATATTAACAAACCCCTGAAACCGCTTGAGCTTAATTGTTCTAGCGGTTTTTTTGTACTTTTGCAGGGTTATGAGAATTGCCATTATAGAAGATGAATTGCTGGCTGTTAATTATCTGAAGGATCTTTTAGATAATCAGGATATCGTTCCCGTCACCGAAATTGTTATTCTTCGTTCAAAAAAACAGGCAATTGAATTTTTTGAAAACCATGCTGCGGATCTTATTTTTATGGATATTCATCTGGGAGACGGGATGAGTCTGGAGATTTTTGAACATGTAGAATTATTTACTCCTATCATTTTCATTACAGCATTTGATGAATACGCGATGAGGGTTTTCAGACATTTTACGATAGATTATCTTTTAAAACCTTTCGAAGAAGAAGATTTGCATAAAGCACTGCAGAAATTCATTTCGATACGAAATAACTTTGATCCTGAGCCGGTGCTGAAATCGATGTCTACATTACATCAGAATAATGACCAGGAAATGATGAAACGTTTTATGGTAAGGGAAGGAAACAAGCTCAAATCTATTGATGAGAACAATACTGCCTATTTCTTTGCTTCGGGGAAATATCTTTTCCTGACGACGGTGGACCACCAGACTTATATTTTTGATGATACGATTAAAGATATTATTCAAAAATTAAATCCGCAGGTGTTCTTTAAGATTAATCGTAAGTTTATCATCAATAAAGAGGCGGTTACTGAAATTATCAAGCATTCCAGCCAAAAAGTAGAGCTCAAGCTTTCTCCTGATCCTGAAGTTAATTCAGAAGTTTTTATCAGTAAAATGCAGATCGCTGAATGCCTGCATTGGCTGAATAGTTAAGTGGGGGGGTTATTAAACTTATTGCTATCTGGTAACAGGCTGCTTTCGTTTCAAAAAGATGGCTATAAAGGCGGATCAGTCTCCTGTGTTGTGGAGTACAATACTGTTTGTCTTGAACCCATTTAAATTTATGCAATGTTTTTATTGTCTTAAAAAGACTGGAGAGTGTAAACCATTAAGGAAAATGAAGATGATAAGATAAGTTAAGATTCATTAAAGATGAATAAAGAAGGCCTTTATATAATAGCTTTAGCTATATTCTTAACTTTTCTTAATGGCTTAAAAAATCTTAATATTTCAAATATTTTCAATCATTCACCAGTAACAGGTCAAAATTAAGCTATTCGTTTTAGCTAAGAGGAGTAAAGGAAAATCTTTCAGATAGGATAAGTCTTTTGTTTGCCCGGATCAGGTACAAAAGTTGTGGATGTAGTGTTAAGTTTTTAAATTTGGAGTATGTATATTCCTGATGAATTAGTAAAACTTTTACTTCCTGACTTTTTAGTAGAGCACTTTGATATCCTCAAAGCAGAGGAAATTGAAGGAGTACTTCATATCGAATTTGAGGAGAAGAACATCATCCCTGAAGAATTTTCCAATCGTCCCTATCAGTCCAATGGTTTTCACTCTTCGGTTCTTGTTGAAGATTTTCCTTTAAGGGGAAAACAAGTCCTCCTTCATATCAAAAGAAGAAGATGGATTGACAAAACTACGGGAGAGGTTCTTCAAAGAAACTGGAGTTTGATAGCAAAAGGTACTCGCATGACTCAGGATTTTGCGATGTTCTTAAAAAAAATTAGTAGATACTAAAACATTCTCTTGTAAAGCCATTGCAGAGTTTTATGGACTTAATGGGAAAAAGTTCCAGAGACAATACAAAAACAGTCTTAGCCAGTTTGAGTCCTGGCAGCAGAAACCACACGCTGAATGTTGGCTTATTTTTCCTGAAAATATATCAGAGCAGTTATCAATTGATGAAGTTTCTTTATCAGATGGAGAGCTTTACACTGTTCTTACTTCAAAAAGAGCAAAAGGTAGAAAAGGGAGTATTGTAGCCATTATTAAAGGTACCAAGAGTGATACGGTTATAGAGCATCTTTTAAAAATAGACAGAAAGCTTCGGCTGAAGGTAAAAGAAATTACTCTTGATATGGCAGGATCAATGAAACTTATTGCAAAACGGAGCTTTCCTAACGCTTTGCAGGTAATAGATCGTTTTCATGTTCAAAAATTAGCTGTAGAGGCTCTTCAGGAACTTAGGATCAAACACCGTTGGGAGGCTATTGAAATGGAAAATAACACTATTGGAAATCACTCAGAAGCAAACCAGGATATAGAGAGTTTTGAGAATGGAGACAGCCGGAAACAACTTTTAGCAAGAAGTAGATATTTACTTTACAAAAGTAAGGAGAAATGGACTCTGTCCCAAAGACGCAGAGCTCATATCCTTTTCACAGAATATCCTGATTTGAAAATCGCTTATCAGTTAACCGATGACCTTAGAAAGATATATAATCAAAACCTAATAAAATCTGTAGCTATGACTAAATTGGCACATTGGTTTAGAAAGGTTGAAGAAGCTGATTTTAAATCATTTTCTATCTTAAGAAAAACAATAATGAATCATTATAGGGAGATCTTAGCCTTTTTTGATAAAAGAAGCACTAATGCTTCTGCGGAATCTTTCAATGCTAAAATTAAAAACTTCAGGTTACAACTCAGAGGAGTAAAAGATAGAACATTCTTCCTCTTTAGATTAACGAAACTTTTTGCGTAGTCCACAACTTTTGCGCTTGATCCGTCTTTTGTTTGCCCCCTCAACTTTTGAACCTGATCCAATAAGCCTATGTACCTATGTTGTTAAAAAACAAAAAAACCTCTAAACTGAATTAGAGGTTTTAAAGTGGTTTCTCCAGGAATCGAACCAGGGACACATGGATTTTCAATCCATTGCTCTACCAACTGAGCTAAGAAACCATTATATTTTTGTTTGACTTACTTCGTTGTTTTAAAGTGATGCAAAAGTATAACTATTTGTAATACCATGCAAGTTTTTTACAATGTTTTTTCAAAAAAATATACTAGTAATGCTTGTTGTGAGGTTCAACGTATTGTTCGTCAGGGTGTTTTAATTTTAATTTTTTTTCAAAAAAATAAGATCTGTTAAAGGGATTTTTAAATATGAATTGAGAACGGGAGCTTATTAATCATGAAAGAACAACTAAAGCACTTGACTTCATAGATTGTCGATTGTTATAAAAGTGAAAAGCCGAATTTTCAAAATGAAAAGTACAGATGTGCCTGGAGATCATTTTAAGATTTTATATTGCCACTAATGCACGAATAAAAACATTTGTGAATAAGTGGCAATATAAAAATCATGTTTTGGCTTTTCTTGTTGATTCTTATTCAACAGATATTTTAAGAATTATGAATAGGAGTGGACTTTAGTCCGCTTTCCTGTTAATTCCCATGCAATCGGGCTTTAGTCAAAATTTTTTAAAAAAACATCCCATCTGTTTGAAATTCAATTCAATAAATTTACTCTTGTAAAAAGATAAGTTTCGGCTAAAGCCAAATGAATGATACATATAGAGTAAACGGACTAAAGTCCGTTTCTACGGATAGAACTACAACCGGCAATTTCAGATGCCAAAAAGCATTTTCGAAACGTCCGAAATATAATGATAGGCTTCATGCAAAAAACAAAAAAAGCATCTGTTCATAGATGCTTTTTTACCATTCAGTTAATTTTCTTTTAATTTTGTTCTGAGCACGGCATTTTCTGTTCTTAGCTGCTCATTAATATGCTTCTGAATATTTATTTCTTCTTCCAGAAGTTTGATTTTGCGTTCTGAAATTTCTGAAAATTCTTTAAACTTGGCTTCATAGCGACTTCCTAAGTCATCCAAAGCTTCTTTGTAAAGGTTGACGAGTTTCTCATCATTTTCCAGCTTTTTCCCCTCATTATCCGCATCCATTCCTTCTACTTCAGCATCCAGCTTTTTTCTTCCGAAAAACCATCCTGCAAAACCGGAAATTACCAGGCTGAGAAATGTTCCTAAATGTTCTTTGAATAACTCAATCATGCTTTTTATATTTAATTCATCATTTTAATCATATACATAGATTTCAATCGCTCCGTACTGACCTACGAGATCCACCGGGCTGCTGGCATTATCACAATAGAAAAGATGCAGTAGTAGAGCATCCTGAGATGTTTCTGTAACGCAGTCATAGGCATATTGCATTCCGGAGCGGTCGTTAATTTTACTGTTGATCCAGACTTTTCCTGCAGGAAATACATTTAGCAATGTTCCTGAATATCTTCCCTTATCTTCCCGTTTCCACACAATATCTCCGATTGTATTTTCCAGTACGGTAAATTGAGGTTGTAGGTATCGGTCGGCATACATGAGTGCTCTGTATATTTTATAGTTGGGTCTGTTCGTTTTGAATTTGTCATCTACCCATTTTTTCTGGACAAAAGAATTGTCTTCGTAGGTATTTCCATAATAATTGGCTCCTACAATACCCGGACCTGATACCGGTGCTCCTATTGCAATTCTATTTTGGTCATCAGTAAGATGGATATATTTTCTGTCATCTCCTGAGCCTTGATTTAAAGTAATCTGTGTTTGAGTTACCCCTAACCTGGAGACAATTCCGCTCGATTTATTTGTTGAAGTAATAAATGTATATCCGTCCTCAAATGTAACGGATGCAACACCACTCTTTATTTGTCCTCCTCCTTCCGGGGAAAATTCTACTGTACCTGTTATCGGTTTATCTGGCATTGTGCCCGCTAACGGAACAAAATTCTGAGTGACAACCTGTTTTTCTTCTACTCCGAAGGTTCCGTCCGGCTTTGCTACTACATTCTTAGTAAATGAAGCATCTGCAGCAGGAAGCCTTAAAACCTGTAAACTCGTATCAAATCTCAACCAGCGATCTGCAAAGTTTCCTTCAA